>JAHZNP010000108.1:0-146544 GCA_020615345.1 Triops cancriformis
GAACTCGTTTCTGCGAATCACTTACGTCACATTCGGAAGCGATGTAGCCAAGTGCTGAAACGATCATAACGAGTACATCAATGAAATCAGTCACAATCTTCTTATTACCAAACAAACGAATGTACAATATGACTATAACTTACGACCGACGATTGGGACCCAGATCAGCCATTTCATGACGTTTCTAGTCTGTTGTCTGTCAGCCAGCTGGCGATGTTGCTCATTTAACAGTTTTCTAGTATTGCCCAACATTTTTTGTGCATGGTTAACGCTGTCTTGAAGCGAGGCAAGAGTGCTCTCTAATGACTTTTTCGACTGAACTAAAATCTCAATCTCATTACGGTGTCTGTTGACCGTTCGCTCCAGCTTTCCTGTCGTCGCTGTTTGCTGGCAAATCAAGTTCGTGTACTTTTTGACATGTCTTTGTGCGATGTTATTAACCTCTGTTAACGCCACGTGCGTGGCACTAATGGCACCTTGAATTGAAGGGTTACGAAAATAGTTATCGTCTAAAGGACGCTCTTCGTAGTTGCTGCATTCGGCGATTGCAATGCGAACCAAGTTTTCGAAACGCTTCAAAGCTTCGGAAAATGGGCGTTTCACTTCATTTCGGAAGTGCTCATCCATTCTTGCAGCCGTTTTACCTTAGACAAAAAAAGGAAATAGATAAACGTGAAAACAAACACTAATATTAAATACAGAATTGAACTTTCGCATTTCACTATTCCCTTGTCTCAAATTTCGTCAACTATGCTGAATAGTCAAACTTACGCGTAATCTGCTTCTGGCGAAATGAGATATCTCAGAGCCACTAATACCGGTTCGAAAATGAGATTACACTTCAGGAGTGAAAAGTACGTATCCAATTCACTGTGCTTTAAGAACTGACACGACAGTTGTGCTCTCCTCAGTTGACGTTAGGATGCTAGTCACCCAGGGGGCGCGCACTACAATTTGCTTGGTTTCTGCGCCACTTGGGTCGGCTGAAGACTCGTAAAATCCTGCGACGGTGAAGTCTCCCGGTGTAATAGCCATTGAACTACATAAAGTAAGTAGAACTTCGATTTTATCAACCCCAATTATAGACACTCGATTATTTCACCTCCAATCTACGTTACTTTTTTTAGGATTAAGCATTTATTCACGAATAATACGATTTCGTTTCATAGTTATCTCTTAAAAGTATATTAAAATCAGAAACATGCAGTTCGTCTTCCGATTTGATCCTGTTATTGAGATTTTGTAGCGTATTGCTAAAGTACTAAACACATGTATCCGATCATGTCAACTATCCGACTTGTCGACCATTCTACGGCCCCGACGGGTTGATACAATTGAATTGTACTATGCAGCAAGAAACATTGCGCGAAAGTTTGCGGTTAACGATACACTCACGTTTCTCGAAATACTTGAACAGGACCCGTCGTGGTTACCGTTTGTACTTCCGATCAAAAGTTAGCTCGCTTTGTTTTGCTCGGTCAGCAGTAGTTTATGCCAGTTTCCTATGACGTCGAGATGTGGTTTTACTGATATAATTTTTTTATCGCTACTGCGCATTGTCTTTAACCCAAAAACATGTCTCGAAATATTTCAAGCGCAATGTAGGCCTATACGAAGCAGTTTCACGTTGCCACAAGAAACTCTTTGGGATTTGGTTTTCCTTAGACTCTTTCTACAGGGACATGGGATTTATTAAAGGTCGGGCCTTCTTTTCTGCTATGCTATGTCCGGATATTTCCGTCTAAAAGACACATCTGGTTCACTTAAAGCGCAACTTCGCCTAGCCAATTCGTTAGACACTCTTACAAAGGCGTCATTAGCAAATGGATATTTAGTTCAAAACGGAATGGCGAGGGAAAGAAAATTTCGACGGGGATTTTGGGTATTAATTTTAGAGACACGTCTAGACTAAATACGTAAAAGAACACGTCTTAGAAAACACCGTCCAAAATGCCTAGGAACCAGTCCGTTTGATTCCAATTTTTTTGTGCAGACGGCTATTAAAAATATTTTTTGGCGGTACAGTATTTCCATGTCCATTTTTGGTATGCACCCTATACTGTGCTGTGCAATGTGGTAAGTGACGGATGCGGCCGTTGATTTGGGAGATTCCAACTTACTGTTTCCTTCGCAAGTATCAGGCGTCTGGAACAGATCAACTGTCGCTTAGTTTGTTTTTCTTTTCTTTTTTTATTGGTGGTTGGGAGATTTTTTTAGCGTTTAGAATGTGCGTCGCGGTTTTATGGCTATTCCTAGACTTCAGACGTTAACAGCTGCTCGTCTTCCTATCCACGTTGGTGCGTACAAGTTACGATATAAAAGGCTACAAAGTGGAGCGAATGTTGCCAGTTACTGTCAGTCTTTACCCGTTTCTTGTCTGCCTTAGTCAATGACTAAGCAACATTGACTACTGAACTTCTCACCACTTTGAATCCAAATCTTGAGTGCAACATAAGCTGATCTGTTACTTATATTGTATACTGTAGAAGTGAAAGTTACACAAATATACAAGAAGTGAAAAACCATCCCTAAAGCGACGATGGCGACCAAAGACTGCAGTGAACGTAAGACAAGTTTACATCTATTCAGCTTGCAAAGTTTAAAATAAAATTTAATTTCTTACAGTGACAAAGGCTGAACAGTTGACCGTTGCGATCAAGAATGTGTCGAGCCCAGCAGCGTTGTATGACGATTTTCGGATGGCAATGGGTGCCAGTTTCAACTGGGAGCAACTCCTCAGCCCAGCACCTTTGGGTATCAGCGTTTTAGGAGATCTCATGGTTGTGGCCTCTAGCATGTCTGACTTCCGGTTGGATGAGTCTGGCCAAGGAAAGGAGTACAAATACATGAAATATCCTGAGAGCTTCCGAGCCTCGCTGGTTCAGGTTAGCAACTCAGGGTACCAGGCATTCCTGAAAGCTCATACGAACATGGATCAAGTTCGACTCTACGCAGCCAACGTCCCGTCGTACATGAAGGAGGCTACAAAGATCCTTATGTCCAAGAACGCGAAACTGATTCCGAAGTTTTTGCCTACCCCACTGGGGAGGATCAGAGAAGCAGCGCAGCAAAGCTTGAACCTTTCTAAGGCCGTCACGGAAAGTTTTGAGCAGGTGATCGGCCTTACGGGCGAGATACTGGAAGCCGTTACTGTTACCAAAGGTTTGAAGGAGCAACAGAACGACGAGATTCGTACGAAAAAGGAGATTCTCGAGATGACGACGTCCAAAACTGAACAATTGATGGAAGATACGAAGAAGCACAAAGAAAACCTAGAGAAGACGGTGGAAGAAACACAAAATGAACTCCGTCAAGCCAGAGACCGAATGCCCGATGGCTTTCAAATCCTCGCAATGAACTTGATTGAAAATGTCGCAGACATATTAACGTTGCGTCTAAACAAAGATCTTAATCAAGCCAATACGCAACATTCTAATGCACCCAGTAGCACTTCTGTTGCTACGGTGGCGCCCTGCGTAGAAGATGAATGCCTTCTGAAACATCGCAAAAAGATATTAGATGTTTCCAGTGTTGCAGCAATGCTTTCTAAGATCGCGAATAATGATTTCAAGAAGTCATCTTGGGGGTTTTCGAAACAGTATGATGGTAAGACGCATCTGCAAACTTTGCAAGAAATTGCCGATGAGAGTTCCGAATGTCCCGCCCTTGAGGAAATCTGCGAAGAAGGTATTGAAATTATTAAAGATTTGCAGAATATTTTGAAGTCGGATACGCCTAGCAAAGCGCAAGAAATGATTAGTGGGATTGAAATGTATCGGAAGAAAGCAAAAAAGCTGGCCAACAAGGTTACATCCATGGGTAATATCGTGCCACAGCGAACGCCATACATGTCCAGCTATGTACCCACTTCCGGCCGAGCATCCGAAATTCAAGTAGCGCAAGCCCAACATCATATGGATTCAGCCGAAGGGAGGTTGAAGGAAGTGCGACAAAGCGCTGAAAAAGCGAGAGATGAGATGGTTAAGCTTAACAGAGAGCACATCGAAGCGTTAGCGGATATGCAGCGCCTGAAAGTCAGCGAGATCAACTACAAACAAGCCATCGAACTCTTGCAGAAAGGTTTGAGCTCATTAGCAAAGTTGAAAGAACATTGGTCGGGCCTCGTTCTATTCTTCAGCTCTATTTCTAACGTTGTCGAAGTAATCATGAGCAAAAGTTTGATCGATTTTAGCAAAAGTATTGAGACTACCGGAACGGATTTGGATTTGTTACACAAGGTCACATTAGACATAATTTACACATCAGCAATGAAGGCTAGTCAAGCGTCTTACTTCGTACACAGCGTGGCTGATACTTACACCGAAGTTTCCAACAAGTTCATCATGCCTAATATTGCAAGACTGGACCAGATGATGGCGCTTGACCGCAACAATCCCTTAGATTTTGAGCGAAAGCGGGCCGAATTACTGTCCGCTTGTGAGAGGGATTCGGAGGGGATTATTGCCTTGATCATGAAAGATAAAGAAGCTTTGATCAACCAAGCTGAGGATCGGATGATCACTATAAGAGATCAGTTCGCTATTTTGGCAGCTGAAGGCGATCCCGATCACATTGACAAATCGGACGATTTCTAACAAGAACGCTTGTCTTTCAACGATGCCGTGTAAAATCCATCCATTCGGCATTTATTGGGCTATGTATTCATTCCTTGTCTTGAACTTTATGTCTTTTTTACGCCCCGTAGGCCGCTTTAATTAGTGAGTAGATGCTTAAATCTTGTCGTAACGAAGTCCTCGTAGCTTAACACTACTTTTTCATTTCTTGCTGTTTATGTTTTGATTCCCTGTCTGCGTAGTCGATTTCTTCTATAATTTTGCCATGAGGTTCTCCACATTATTGACATGTAACCCAACATAATACAGACAGTTGCGAAACATGAGCTGTCCATTGACCATTTTACAGAAGTTTTGCGATATGTCAAAGAATAAAAGCACGTTTGGTTGCGAAGGCGAGAAAGGATGGAAGCAGGCGCTGACTGGGCTCCCCGCGTGAAATACGGAAATCTTCCAGACGGCGCCGCAAACAATCCAGTTTTAATTTTTACAACCGTGGCGTTACCAGCGCACACTGCATTTGCAGCAAGGGGTCAATCCGTAGACGAATGGAGGATGAGTGAATGGGAAGGTGCCCATGATGCCAAATCGTAAACTATACATGGCTAAGCCCGATGAAGAAGGCAAAGATATGTTGTTTAGCTTCCTTTCTTTAATCAATCGTGAGAAAGGCTATGTCTGCGTTTTTGAAAATTGGGACCATCTGAGGAAAGTCAGTTGTAGTAAGTTAACCGATAGCCCAATGCCGTTATCTCTGCAAATCAAACGTCCTCCTACACGGCTGGATAGATCGTCTAGACCGGACGTCCTCCTATGTTGCGGTGTTACGACAGGAATTTTAGTCTAATGCAGTGGCTTTCAATCAGTAATTTATGGTTGTTACGGAGAAACAGTCCCAAAAAGTTGCTTATAATCGCTTTACTTACTTGACACCTAGCAAAATATTACAACAAAGTAATGCTAGTAAATATTCATTTGTAGTCTTAATACTTCATGAAAAACATGTAAGAACTGAGCTTCCTTTAGCTGACTAAGCGATATGCAATTTTCTTTGACTCAGTTCTTCTGGGTAGTGGTTACTCGAATATAGCCGTGTTGCTACAGGTATGTTGATTTTGAACGCAGTTTGCACTATACTTGGAGCTAACCAAAGTAAACTGCGGTAAAGAGCAACTTAACGTGATGGCTGGAGATGGATTCCGTAAAAACACCACGTGAATGGAATCGTGGTAAATCGAACATTGTTTGATGTGGGAGACAAGAATATTGTGACGAAAGTTTTGGTTCGTTTCTCCATTTTAGCATTAGACTATGCTCTTTCTTCTCTTCTTTTTCTCTTGAAAATCTGAGGTGACTTTTTCCCCATCCTCCCTAACTTGACCTTGTACTGTAGTGTTCTTTCTTTTCTTTTGTTGCATGCCAAGCCCGGTAGGGAATCTGTGAATCCAGTAGCCCACTGTAGTTCGCAACGAAAGTCCTCTGCAGCGATTCGCAGTTCGCGTACTTCCTGCAACCGGTAAAATTCAAAGCAACGTGGGTGGTCTAAACAAGCGTCATAGGCTACACACTAAACAAAAGATCGTGCTGAACGAAAAGCTGCGCTAAGTAGTTTAACAGTGATTATGATTCTTACATAGTCCAGAAGGTAAACAAAATTTCGTGACTTTGTATAGCTAGAGTCTAGTTTATCCAAAATCAAGTACAGTTTTGATTATTTATTTTTACGAGATTCCACCCTTGTGAAATCGTCTAACTATGCGTAGCTCAGCAGTCGCTGTATGATGATTCAACCGTCCGTTTCATACCTTATGTTTTGTAACTTGAAATTTAAATATTGGTACTTTCTCGTGCTGAAAGCATCCAGTCCTTTAAAGCATTAACCCTTGCGTTTTCTTTGTGTTTGAAATTTCCCACTGAACCCTGTTTTCGTTCCAATCTTGCAGGTTGTTATTGGCTCCTATAGAGATGAAGCTGAGATTGCGGCTATGCTTGTGGCTTGCTTTCTTGTTATTCAATATCTCGCTGGGATCAGGAGCCGATTTGGTGGACGAATTTGGAAACGAGTCCGAGTCCACCACCATTTTCGCTGACGAGAATGAGAGCCCTGAAGAAGTTAACGCAACGTCTGAAAATGTACTAGTTATGTCGACGACAATTCCTGTGTTGCAAACCACCAGATTGAAGTCTGTGTCGAAAAACAATACCACGCGTATTGAACCTTTCGTATGGCCCGCACCACCACCCCCAGTTGAGCCTCGGCGCACAGATTGGCTCGCAGCTTACAACGCTTCCAAGCCAGAAAATTCGTTAACGAGTGCTGATTTCAGAACTGCATGCAAAAAGACCGCCACATGTGTTCCTTTAAACTTCACGACATGTATGGGAACTCGTCTGCCTTACACGTATACCTCATTAGACCTCGCCAGCGATTCCGAAACTCAGGAAGAAGTCCAAGATCGCTTACTATTCTGGCAAGGCTTGCGCCACGTACCCAAATGCTGGGCTGTTATTCAACCTTTTCTCTGTGCTGTGTACATGCCAAAATGTGATAACGGTCTCGTCGATATGCCTTCGCAAGTAAAATTTTAAACTTTTTCCTACTGCCTACATTTTAGTTAAAAAAAACGTATACTCACTAGGAGCTATGTAAAGTCACCCGAGGACCTTGTCGCATTGTTGAACTTGAAAAAGGTTGGCCAGAATTTTTGAAATGCGAAGACACTGAACGCTTTCCTTCTGGTTGCAAAGTAAATTGTTATATTTTCCCTTCTCTTTTGTATAATACTTTGTAGTGATTTGTATTTCCTGTGAGTGTATGCTCTTTCTGTGTTTTCGTACCTATTATTTATTTATATTTTATACTTTTTTCTTCCTATCAAACTTTGTAGTTACATTCATTTACGTGAGAAGAAGAAATTAATTTGACTAATATTCTAGAATGAAGTGAGAGAACTCAAGTTCAATACGAGCAGCAAGTGCCTATCTCCGCTGATTGAAACTGATCACACGTTGGCCTTTGTGGACGGCGTTGAAGGATGTGGAATTCCTTGTCAGGATCCTCTGTATTCTTCGGAAGAGCATCAAAGTATACATAACTTGATAGGCGCTTTGGGTGGTTTCTGCTTGGCGGGCAATCTTTTCGCAGTGGTATAGACAAAATTACTCTCCATCACGGATTTCTTGAACATAAATATACAAACTAGACAACATTCCTCATTGATTGGCGCTCTTCGTCGAAGTACCCTGCTGTTATTCTCTTCTATATGAACGCCTGTTTCTTGGCAGCAAGTGTGGGCTTCATGGCTCAGTACTTTCCGGGCGCGCGTAACGATATCGTTTGCCGGAAAGATGGCACGCCCCGTATGGCAGAACCAAGGTAAGCTTTCATTAAGCCTTTTTTACTTTCAGCGGCTCGTATTTCCCACGCAAACTGTTATTTTTATGTCGGCTTTTATGTTCCCCTTGTTTCAGTGCTGGTGAAAACTTATCCTGCGTGATTGTCTTCATCCTTATTTATTATTTCCTTATGGCAGCTTGTGTGTGGTTTGTTATGTTGGCCTATGCGTGGCACATCAGTTTCCAAGCTATTGGTAAATCATTGCTAGACCTCTTGCAGATGAATGTAAGCTTTTACTTCTGTGTTTTTTCCCTTTTAGGTAAAGTGCGGGAAAAAATTAGTAGCCGAGCAGCTTATTTTCATTTGGTAGCTTGGTCCTTACCCTTGGTTCTTACTATTGCTACCATGGCTGTAGCTCAGGTAGACAGCCACAGCGTCTATGGCGTGTGTTTCGTCGGCTACGGAAGTGCACCCGTCCGCGGAGGACTTGTTCTAGCACCCGTAGTCCTGGCAGCTCTACTGGGAGGATTTTTTCTGATACGCGGTACCTTTAACTAAAAAACAAATATCTGGCGTGAAATTTACTATCGTACTAAAAATCTTGTCAAATTTCCTCAGGTTTGTCTACGCTGATTCAGTTGAAAGTAGGTTCAAGGGAAGTTGTTTCAGCTGCAGCGAACGCTAAGTTGAAAACTACCATATATCGCATGGGATTTTTCTTCTTGATTATGGTAGCTTGCATTATTACAACTTTCAGCGTCCATGGCTACCAGTACAGCCATTTAAAGGAATGGAAAGAGAGCTTACGATCTTATTTAGCGTAAGCCACGCCTATTTCGCTTTCAGAAACCATTTTTTAACTTGTTTTCTGATTTCTCTTTCAGGTGTAAAGCAAATCAAACAGCACTGAAAGCATCATCGTTCTATGACCCCGAACCATGTACAATGAAGTCTAAACCGTCGTTGACAGCAATACAAGCTCAGTTATGGGCGCTGTTTGGCGCAGGTTTAGCTGTGTCCTCGTGGATATGGACGAAATCTTCCCTGCTAGCATGGCAACGTTGGTTGAAAAGGTTAGATCTGTTTACTGGGGAAAAAATAGCTGTTGATTCAAGCATGAAATTTAGGATGTTTAAGCAACCTTCGGAAGAACCTGTCCGGTTAAAGAAGCACAAAATTATTGCCCAAGCTTTTGCCAAACGGAAAGAATTGAGTCAGGCTGGGCGACTGTCGATCAGTATTCACAACACGCATGACGATCCTGTTGGTATGCGTACGAATGGGAGATGCTGTTGTTGTAATTTTTCAAGACTGTTATTTTAGGTATGTTCTTCGATTTAAATAGCGCAGCGTCGAACGATGTTAGTTCGGCATGGGCGGCTGCCATTCCAAAATTTGTTACAAGACGAGGAGCAGTTGTGGGTGCAGGGGCTCTTGGTTTGCGTCGGAATTCAATGGATTCCGATATGAGCGTCAGCTTGAGAAGGTATTTGTTCGCGTAAAGGAAAAAAATGCTTTTTATTGGGTTTTCTTTTGCTTTTTTGATTCTGGAAAACTGACGTAGGCTTTCATCTATTGCTATCTTTTATTTATTTCTTCTGTGCTTAAAAGCATTTGACTAAATGTGATGAGATTGAAGGCGTTTCTTCCCGCAGTTCTCATGGAATCGAGATCTTGAAAACTTATATTTCTAAGATCTAAATCTACATTTGGATGCTCGAATCACTAGCTTTTTTGTCATAGGTGGGGCCAGGGCTAATATTTGAACTTTTCGATGTTAGAGGTGATATACTGCGCAGCCGTCGCTTTTCAAGCACGCATGTGCAGCATTTAATAAGTGGCTCGTTGGTCTAGGGGTATGATTCTCGCTTAGGGTGCGAGAGGTCCCGGGTTCAAATCCCGGACGAGCCCGGATTTTTTTCCTTTTCTTTTTTCAGTAGAGGACGTTTTTAGTTTGTGATACTAATTATGTTATTGTAATTTTTAATTGTGTTTTCTTTTTCTTTTTTTAAATTTTTAAATTGTTTTGGTTGTTTTTTAATTATATTATTATTATTTTTTTCACGGTGTGAGAGGAGCTTGTTGCCATTTTTGTATTTTAAAATGGTATATAATTTTAAATTATCAGTTGTTTCACGTATAATGTATTACTCATTTGTTTAATGAAACTAGTAGAGTAAAATTTATTTATTTACGCATATATTACTCGTAGCATCCGATGTATTGTGTACTGAGCTTATGGTCCCGTTATATTATGCAACGTAAGGTGACTGACCAAAATTATAGTTCCGCCAGAAATATATTGTCCTCCTATTCCGACCCTATAATAATTAATCGGCTTCAGTTGTGTTATTATAAATTTTCTTTTTATAAACGCTACCTTTTATTATGTAAATTCAAGCAAATGGCGTGAGAGATCCCTTGTTCAAAACCCGGACATATCCCTCGTTTTTTCAGAAACGGATGACTTGGTTAGAAAATGGCGAAATGCTTAAATACGACTAGTTTTCTGTATCTTTTAATTTTTTAATGTATTCTTTATTACTGTGAAGTACTCGCCAACAAAAACGACTCCGGCAAACTGTCCTATGCTAGCAGTACGATACAGCGCAACAACGAAATTATGAACTGCAAAAGTTTTTCCATAGATCATGAGACACTCGTGAGAGACACCAGTAGTGGAACTGTCGTAGCGTTACGAGTAGGACTTTTTGCTGGGGTTTCGTTTTTAGGCCGGGTAGTTCAGTTCTACTTATTTTTCAAAAACCGTAGTGCATGTGTATGTTATCTCGACTACCCAGCCATTTCAGAAACTTGTAACAACCTCACAGAGTTTGTGATTTTCATAATTATTGTTCCGTAAGTCACTTTTCATTTACGAGTTTGTTACTGGTTTATTTGTCGAACAGGATATCGATGGAATCGCAGCAATCCCGAAGACACTCACTGGACTCTCATTCGCAACTGTCCGTTCACACGCTAGATTTGGAACGATTAGCGCGGCTGCATGCCCGTACTGTAGGCAGACACTCAAGTCGCCGTTTCCGCTTCAAGTCAGGTTGGGGTTGGAGTGGTAGTTTACGCAGCAGTCGTAGCAGCAGATTGGGTTTCCGTCGACGAGGAAGTAGCACTTCTCAAGCGTCCCAGAATAGCTCCTTAGGTTCCCAGATCTTACCAGCTATTACCATTGGTCGACAACGTAGCGCGCTTTTACGCAAACACGCCGGATCGGAGAAGGGCGAATCAGGCGCCCTGACAGCCGGAGGTGCCACTCGACCGCCCAAGTTTGACACGAACCTTAGCCTCGAGTTGGAGCGCTTCTCCCTGAATTTGCCTGGAAGCAGTTTGGCACTTAGCGAAAGCGACGATGAAAAGAAAACTGGCAACGACGGCCTTGGAAAGTCTGCTTTGAAAGAAGATTTGAAGAAAAACTACAGCGGCGAAATTAATGTTTGTTACGTTAATGAAGAGCGTCAGAAAGCCGCTCAAGGGAAGACCAAACGGCGCTCGAGCGTGCAAAGCAGTTCAGGCAAGAAGGCGGAAGTGATGGTGGAGTCCCGGACGGCGCGATACACCAACGGAACACAGACCACTGACAGCGTGGCCATTTGCGATGTCGGAACGCAGACTTCGACAGATTTTACACGTTACGTGTCACGGAAAGACACGACGCCTTTATGCGTGACCAAATCCACGCAAGTGACTCCGTCGCCTGAACGGACTCGTAAACTGCAAGACAAAGCTACCAAGACGTCCGTTAAATCAGGCAGCGCTGACTATCGATCAGCTACTGCTGGGATAGAAAGCGATCGGAGCGAAGATTTCCTGGACGACGAGGACAAAGAGCTGGAGTCTCCACGTGTTTCCAAAAAACGTAAAAAAGCGCGCGACAAACTGCGTCAATCGCATGACTACGGCATTGCCACCAAATTGTCAGACGACCGTAAAAGGAACTCATCGTCGCGGCGACAAAGAACTACCTCAGCACCCAGCCAGTAATTTCGTCTTCATTTTATGCTTTACGCTTCGCAGCTCAAGGATTTTATCGTTTTTCCCCATTTTTTTCTTCTAACTAAGCAGACAAGATTCTTACAGAACACTTTAGATCTTTTCAGCCAAACTTAAGATTTTCAAATGTTCTGCGATTTAGCTTTTAAACATTTTATAGAAAGCTGTAAAAAGCCATGAAATGGTTTCGAGATTTGTGGTTACCTGATTTCTTAGTCATAAGGACCGTAAATAATAATTTTTCGTATTATTTTGCAGGCGAGAACGCAAACCAGACCTTTCGTCCGATGACGAATCCACCTCGGATATGTCCGTGCCTTCGAATCAAGCGGACCCGTTACCAGACTACTATTCTTCGCGTTCTCCTTCACCAGTCCTGCGACACGTGTCGGGGAGGGAAAGAAAAAGTCGTTTGTCGTCTCAGGAAGATAACGAAGACCGGGCTGGTCGTTCGCGTGAAGCTAGAGCTATTGATGCTTCGGAAACGCTACGATCCTTCGCTGCCTTACGTGCTCGTTCGAGATCTAAGGAAGACCGACACCACTCTCGCAAAAACCCCTCGAATAAAAACAATGAAGCCCATTCAAGTTCCAAATCAAGCCACCGCGATCGGGTCAAGAAGTCCCATACGGAATATGGGAACCAGTCTAGAGGCAAAACGCGAGACGGATCTTCTGAAGGAACCAGGAGCAAGAACCGCAACTACGCGGAGCTCTCTAATGATTTACTGCTCCCTACTGCGAGTAATTCTAATTACCTCGATGAGGAGACGTGGAGTAAAAAGAAAGGAAAACGCAGTAAAGATAAAGATCGATTGAAGAGACGTCGAAAAGCGGTGCAAGCCTTAGCTGAAGGAACCAAGTCTTCCCCTGAATCTCCTCGTCGTTTTCTAGAGATGCGAGATTTAGAACTACTAAATGATGATTAGCATTAACTTATGTTACTGACCATGGTAGTGACGGCCTTGCTTACCTGATATCGGAAACAACGGACAAAAATACTTTCGAATCATTAAATCGAATCTTTCTCCCAGACATTTGAATCTCAAGGATAAGTGCCTTTTATTGTGATAGGGAGTTATGAAACATTTCCGCAGCTGAATGACGACGTATGACAATCCAATAAAAAATATGGCCGTTTTTGGCTATTAAAAAGAATGCTTGTATTGTCTTTCTTATGGTTCAATCTCTCCCAGGTAAATTTTCTTGTCACTCGAAACAGACGCCACTATACACGCGAAAGAAAAGAACAAGCACAATAAATAACTAATGTAAAAGAGAATTTAAGCAGTCTCACCAATCGGTTCCACCGGATGGAACACAACATCATTGACACTTCCGTTATGACCCGGCAACTTGTACAGCAAGTTTCTAGATGTTGTATCCCAGATATTGACAAAGCGATCGGCCGAACCTGCACTGACTTTGGATCCATCCGGGGACCAAGCGCAGTGCAGCAAATTCTGCAAAAATAAATATCCAAGAAAACGTCCAACTTACACACTTCAGAGCGTCAATTAAATAAGAACTCTTAAGTTACCTTTTCGAAGTTATGCTGATGTCCTGTAAAAACTTTTAAACAGCGTTCAGCTGGAGCAAAGGGTCGAATGTCCCATACTCGCAAGGTGTTATCCATTGCGTTGGAAAGGACATAGGCCCCATCTGGAGACAGTGAAAGCCCGGTAACGGTATCTGTATGACCCTTCATGGAGTAGAGCAGAGCATTTTTCCGCAGATCCCAAACCTTTTTTTAAATAAAATTATATGTAAATGGAAGAAACAGTAAAAAAAACATAAAAAGAAGACAAATTTTTAAGCTTCGCGAACGGCGGGACAAAATCTTACTTTAAGTTCGTTATCAATACCCCCAGAAATGATCACGTCGGCCGCTTCATTGAAAGTCACAGCTGTAACTTGGTAACCGTTGTCGAACTTGTTGATGTCCGCTTTCTTTCTCGTATCCCAAAGTCGTACGCTACAATCGTCGGAGCCACTACATAACATGTGGGAATTGCGCGCAGGGTGACAAGAATTGACGATGGAAGCGTGACCTTTGTATCGCTTTATCCGCACACCAGTATGCATATCCCACATGGCCAAATTTTTGTCTGAGCTAGCGGTAAAAAGCCTGTCCCCTTCAGCGTTAAAATGCAAATCCAAAACGGCACCATGATGCCCAGTCAACACGGCAAAATTGTCACATTCCCCGTAAGTATTCCAAAGAACTAGGAAATAATACTAATATATTACACTTTTCAAGTTTTCTGGTCTGTCCACTTACAAATCAGCCGTTCGAAGCCAGCGGATGCTAGGAAATTTCCTTCGGGGTGAAATTTGCATGAGAAAATCTCTCCCTGATGACCAGTTAAGAGCATAATGGGCGCCAGGAGATTGGAAGTTCGCGGTGGTCCCTAAAATACCAAATTTTAATATTTGGATACGGTTCAAAATAATTAAGGAAACAACGCGCCAAACTTACATCTTCAACGGCTAGCACCTGCCCCCCTCTTTCATATTCTAGAGAAGCCACCAGTTCATTTCGTGCTTTTTTGGAAGGAACTAAGGCTAAATCATCTTCACTTGGACGCTTGATTTCAGGCATGCTTCCGAAAAATTTGAGCCAAAGCAAAACTTTGTAACACCGCAAGCTTGTTATTAAACACACAGCTATTCTTTCTTATACTTCCGTTTCTAGCATAACGTAACTTTTGATGGTGTGAAGAATGAACAGAGCTATACAAATCGTTATTGACACGAAAGAATACCAAGCTAGGCTTTGTATCAGTAGATAGGCATAGTTTGCCCACAGACTGTAGTGTGTGCGATACACTGCAGCGCCACCCACTTGTAAAGGCAGAGTTGTTCTGACATTCGGCTCATGGAAGTAAGCGACAACTTTTCCGTAACAACGCTTAAATTTCTTACATATTTTGCAAAATTCAAAGTCAATGGAAGATATTGAAGAATTGAAGAATGGAAGGTATTGAAAAAAGTCGCAATACACCCTTGTGATCCTATTCTTTGCTCATGCTACTTAGTGGCGCTATGGTTCTACTTCCGAGGAAAGCAATCGTCTCCTTATAATATCCTATGTCCGTGATGTTATCGATACAAGAAGCCTAAATTCTGCGATACGATAACTTTCCTTTTCCTGAGCCATAGGGAATGTGTAAGGAAGTGGCTTGTGTCTTTTGTGACGTCTACTGAAGCATTTGTATAGCTATTTACATGAAACCTGCAACACATTTCGCATCATTTAATGCCTCACGTTTCGTTTCGTTAAGTGAAGTGCGAGGGTGAAACCTCGGACGGCGTAAAACATAGTCGAAGGTAAGCAGGCGTCCCAGCCCTTGTTCATCGTGTACTAGCCCCTTCAAGACGAATAAAGCCCATACACTCTCCTAACTGGTATCCCTTCTTTGCCCGTCTGACCCTGATTTCTACTTTTGCAGTGCTATTGCATCTTGCAGGGCGTGAAAAAGAAAAATCTGTGTTGACAAACTCACTTATCATCACTTGTTTAAAATTCCCTCGCTGATTACCCTGAAGCTTATCAGTTCTTTTTTCTTTTCTTCCTTTACAGCTGTGTTCATCAAAAAGGGTAGAAAGTCCCTTCCTCACCGAATCCCAAGATAAACCGTGATTATAGGAAGACCTTTTTCGTACAAAAGTTAAAAGCTATTTCCTGTCGTTGACCGAAGATTGAATTGTCGAACGTGACCTTAGAGGATTGTGTGTAATGTATTTGAGTACTCGTGCAATTTTTCTGGCGCTTTGCGTCTCGTACGTCGCAGTGTGCTTAACTGCATCCCAGGTAAGCTTGTTTCTTTTCACCTTTCTCTAATTTGCACTTCAGACGCTTCCCGCGCCCAGATTTTACCATTCACGACAAGGTGTTAGGAAGACGGGGCTCTTGGTGTCAAACAAAAGGAGTCTAGAGGTTCGTTAATACCCTTGTCTACAACCGAAAAGGATGTAGGGTTCCTGAAATATTTCGCTTTCGCAAGGCCCCACACCATACGTACTTCTCTGTCACGTTTAGAGTGAACAGAAAATGGCAGTATCCCCGCGTGCCGTGTTTAGTCTGCACTTATCTTTTATTTTTGGTAAACAGAGGCGATTGGCGCTGCTCCTTTTTTTACTATTTTGTTGACGCCACGTTTCCTTTCATAGGTTAGACGCAGGTTTTAACATCTCTGCCAACTTCACCCTTAAACGCATACTAGGAATGTCACAAAACGGACACGTAAAGAAAAGGGAAGGATTTGAAGCAAATTTGCCGCCAGATTTGTCTCAACAACTTGCAAGTTGGCGCAAAAGGCCTTTTACAGAAAAAGAAAAAAAAGAAACGAAAACATCCTCATAATTGATAAGTGATGGTCTTTGCCAGCGTTATGGCTTATCTGGATTGTTATGCGTTTCTGCATTCCTCGCCGTTGGCATGTTGAATCCATCAAACAGGATCTTGTTTTCGAATTGCCAAGTCGGAGATTTCGCAGTTTGTCTGCTTACGGAGTCTGTGAAGTACTGGAGCTTCAGACGAAAAGGTTAGCATTGGTCAAGTGTTAAATGGAAAAACAACGCCGAGGAAGTTGAACCAACACACCTCGGAATTTTGGCTTCCGAAATGCTGTCGGTGGAAAATCTGACGTGAACCACCTGCATTGACGGAATCCATAATTCCGTTTAACTAGGGAAGCGTAAGGTTGTAAAATTGCGCATATTTTGCTCTAGCTCACAAGGAAGGAAGTGTGGCTTCGAATGGCATGATTCATTTACAAGCGTAAGATATTCATCGCATTTCAATCCCCTTAAAAGGATATGGATACATCCTTGTCTATCATAAAGCTAATAAAAGCCAGCCATTATAAATTGCGTCGCAATGGAGTTCCCCTACTGGATGCAAAGCTCAGATTGTGGTTAAAGATGATACGCTCACGGATGTCGGAGCCACCGTACGCTGGGCTTGACGTTTTCGAGCCGCAGACGTCGCTCGGACATTCGTTCCATGATTACTTTCTCAGTTACGGGTTCTTTCCCCAAGTTTAGCTCTTCAATAGGTTAGACAGACCACACACAATCATAGAACACCCCCGCCCACGACTCACAGGAGTTGGCACGTCACGTGGCACATGCCATGTAAAAAAAATATTTTCACGTTTTTTTAGAAAAACTTGTTATCACATATCAAAGCGATTCATCCCTTTCTGGACCTTTGGAGTAATAAAACAGAAGTAGTCATTTCCAGTAATCTCCCGTTTAGGCCGTTAATTGGGTTGGGAATGGAAACCGTTGAAATTGAACCATCTTTAGCATGTATAAAATAGGAATGTGTTCCGAGTTTTCAGAGAGTTTACTCTTGTTGGTGTAAAATATTTTTTCGCAAACAGTTATTAATTTTGATGGATACGTATATAAAAAATTGCTATTGAAATGTTAGTTAAGGCGAATGTTTAATGGAACTCAGAAAAACATAATTGTTCATGATAATAGCACTAATTCCTTACATACAGAAAAAATTACAAGCCTCGTAACTTGAACGTAGCCTATTTGACATGACAAGACTCATAGCACGTCTCTTCAGCGCTTGTTGATATATGTAATATTTCATTGCACACATCCATTGCAGAATTTGTAATTAAAATAGAAAAATAGTCGATTCCCTAGAAGCGAGTTAGTGCATATCGGAACTTCTTAATTAGTGAGATTACTGTAGTAAATGAATAGTAAATGAAGGAATGTGATGAGCGTATTCTTTCAACCTATGGCTCAGGAATAACTCTTTTCTTCCAAGTATCTTTAAGCCGAATATGGTTCTCCCACCCAAAACTCATCGTAACTCGAGATTTGCCTGTGGTTCTTGGTAGGATTTCATATGAGAAGGATAAATTTCGCCGTGGAAGTGACCTAGGTGCTCAAGATGTCGTGCAGAACCTGTTGTATCGATCGCTCCTCCGGTGCACTGAACAGTATATAGCAACGGCGTCTTTTTCTTGAAAGGAGATTCACGTGATGCAACTTTTGGCTCTAGTCCGTGGGTAAAGCAGGAGTTTTTTTCTTCGTTTGTGTGACGTTTCCGTAGGTCGGCCTCCTTACCCTCCGCGCTTTGCTTCGGAAACTGTTTTTCCTCCCATTTTTCTCATTGCAACGATGAAAGAGACCCCCTTTTTTACCGAAAACTAATACAGAAGAGATTTTGCGTACTGCGTGGAACGTTTTCCTTTCATCTGAGGTTCTTTGACCCGCCCCCCTTAAAACAATCCCAATGCGCAGGAATTTATCGTGAAAATCCTCCTTTTTGTCTTTGGGATCTCACGTTTCCTAAACTTATTTCCTTGTGACGCGGGTTCCGCAGTAAAAAAAAATAAGACTAGCGTTATTAAGAATTCAATGCACTGTGCACAAGCGAGAGAGAGAGAAGAGGGGATGAAAACGTGAAAAACAGCTCCTGTCGGATCTGTTCCCTTCTGTTTACACCGCGAAATTGTTTCCCTTATCTCTGGTGTGTTCTGTGAACGTCGGGATCGATGGAGAATTTCGTCGAGTAATTCAGGGACGAAAAACGGGGGGGCCAGTTAAGAGTCCATAAAAAACGACAATTTGCGTGCCTTCCAGGAGCGATCCGTGTTGGTCACGGGAATTCTTGGGGGGTTTCAATGTTGGACCTAAAAATACAGGATTGGTGCTGCCATTCATAAGAACGTGGAGGTGAGGTGACGTAGGCGACGGTTGACGTGGATTATTTATAGGCTTTGGCTGCCATGATAGGCCAACTCGAGCGCGCCTGTTGGGGAGACAATTATTGTTGTAGGCTTTCCATCAGGGTTTGAAGTCAGCTCGTCTGCGTGAAGAAAAGGGGGCGTTGACTTGTGCTACCCCTGGCCGGCACTTTAAGTCGCGAACACGCGAGATAACGCCAACGTCTCCTGATTTATTTTTAAAATGTTAAAATATGGAAGGGGATAGATTTATTGGAGTGTTGGAGTACTAGGCGCCTTTCTTTAAGGCTGTCTAGGGAAGAGTTACAAATATAAGCAGTAACACGGCTCTGGGGGGTGCGAAGTGGAACAAAACAAAAGAAAAAAATGCGGGAAATGCTCGAGATTTTTCGTGAGCTGTGCCCGAAAGCGGAGATGGGCAAGAAAAGGAGGAGTGGTCATGTCTAGGCCTGATTTGTAGGAGTTTTGTCCTGATTTTTGGGATTTGTGGGGGTTTTCTCGGAAACGGCTATTAAAGCGAAATAGCAATTATAAGCCAGCTTTTTTTTCACGGTTAAATATGTCCTGAACGAGTGGGTGAGGATTGAGTCATTTGTCTTGAAAGCTTGGGAGTTTTTCAGGGGGTAGGGCATTTCTCGCGCGTATGGTTTTGACGTAGTAAAGAATAAGCGGAAGACGTGCGGTGAAGTGGTTGGATGCAACATCCGGTGACTCGCACCCGTAATTCTCATTAAGGTGCAGATTCTGTGCTGGGGAAAAAGAAGGCGTTCCAAGTACGTGACGCGACGCTCATCCCAGTTCTGGATAATAGCTTCGCTTTTTTATTTATTTTGGTGTATTTTTTCCAGACAACCAAACTGTCGGAACATGGTCGCGTGGTTATTAACCTAAAAATAAACCCAAGGCTCTTGCTGTGATGAGTCATGGTTTAATAAAAATGTATTTTCATAGTTCGATGAGCAGGACAGAGGTAGGGGCAGTTCCGAAAAGCTAGTGGATTTGTTGAAAGTGGTCCTTTAGGAAGATTTGTTAGCGAATTGTGGCCGAAAGTCAAGGTTGACACGGATAATGAGTTCCTGGGAAGTTCACTACCAAGAAATGCGCCTCTTGGCCGAAATGTTCACGAAACTGAATAAGAAATTTGTGTTTCCCTCAGGTGCCAAGCGTGCGCAAAAATTCTAAATATAAATGTGGGTCTTTGTGTCGCTTCTTACAAGAAATTCTGCTGACAGAAGTTTAAGAGAGTCGTAATGTGCACAATGAATCATTCAGTAGGAAATATTCGCATAAGGGCTGGAGTTCTCTTCTGTCCTCGATAAGCGTCGAGGCGCTGAAATGTATTCCCACACTTCCTGTGCGGATTTTCCTGATTGTATGACCGCCAGAAGTACTTAGTTCGTTAAAAACAGCCTTTACTCCCCTATTTCAAGAAAATTTTACACCGCAGTTGACGTCAACGTTTCAGAAGTTAAGCTCGTGAGTTCCGCTTCTTGAAATTTCACTGAAAACTACTTCATTGTATGCCAAATGTGTCCGTGCAAAATTCTAGGTATTATGAATCAAGACTTTACAGTGAATAAATACTTGTAAACTCAGTAAATATTTAAACCAATTCATTCAGTTCAACCAAACCATTCAAGGTATTTCTCGTGCAATTTCGCGCGGGAATCCCACTTGAGCGAGGGGGTATACAGTAGCCTTAATTTCGGTTAATTTTTCTTCCAAGCAACTCTAAAATTTGGTCGTACGATTTTTTAACTGAAACTAATGAGCTCACCAGCGTTATATTTCCCTAAGACAGTGTGTATTTTCCCTAAGAGCTTTTACGTCACGAACTGACTTCGCATTCTCAAACAAACTTAATTTGTCGACCATTACTCCAAGCGAAAGATACCCAGTAGAAGGCGCCAACAATTAGTGCAAGAATAAAAACGGGGACCACCCGACATCAGCACTCTCTGTCGTTCTTTATGAACTTAAAAAAAAATTGTGATGGAAGAATAACTTTCGTAGACGGGTCATTTTTCCAACAGATTTTCTCATAAATCAGTTGAAAGAAGGAAAGGATTTATGGAGGAAACAGACTTGTCGCAAAGTTGACTGTAAGCTTTAAAGGAAATATAATTGGAGATCTCTGTTAGAAGTGGCGAACAATGTGTGCGTGACGTTGTCATTTTTTCGCGTCGCAGCTTCTTCGTTCCACCAGAAAAGGATGTCTGTGCTATTTTCAAGAGGAGAAAATGGCGCAGTACGAAGCTAATGAGCGAGGATATAAAACCGGGGAGCAAATTAAGTCGGTGGCGCTTTGCCATGCCAGTGTCATGTCGGTTCTCTCGAAACTAGGAAAGGAACAGAAGAGCAACACTTTAGCCCAAGAAGCTAGAAGAGAAGGGCAGCTGTCAGTAAATCTGTCTCTGCTTAGATCTGGCCTTGGCCCCATGATCATGGAAGACTTTATAGAAAAGGAAAAAAGGGAGGAAGATAAAAGTCCGCGCGATCACAGCTGGGGTAATTCGACTCCCGACGGATAGACTTTGTGCACGCAGCATTCGGTGATGCTGCGCTCATGAAAGATCACTTTTGTGAGCCCCGAGAGAAACTAGTCAACGTTTGACTGACTCCTTCAGGGTTGTTGTTTATTTTCGTTTCGGAACGTGTTTCGTGTGTGTATCTTTTTGGGGAGGTGCTGTGATGTAACCTTGCTTTCGTTTCTGCGTTTCTTGCTATAGGGAGGATTTTCAGGCGCCAAAGATCCGGATGATATTTACATTGATTCGTCCGGGGACGGCGCCGGATACGATGATGAAGACACGCCCAGCCCGCCCAAGGTAGGCACGCTACAGTCACGGAGCAACAAACCTGTGGCCAAGACCACTACGACCAGTACCACCGCCCCGACGACCACGACCAGTACTACCACCCGAGCTCCGCCTCCTGCGCCGCCCACTCAGGCCCGACCGGTGCAGCCCGATGACTTTGATGACGAACTGGATGAAGAGAATTCTGGATCTGGGGCAGGTATTGATGTGGACGGTGAAGAAGACGAGGATGATGACATCACAGACACTGACGAAGACGTCGACATAACGTCGGGTGAGTTGGATTGATTATTTTTCATGATTGTATGAATAAAAGTCCTTCGTTTTATGCTCTAACTGTATTTACAATATTTACATTGATTTATTTATGGTTTATGAATTTTGCGACAGTTATTGGCGAAGATATTGATGAATCTAAGAAGGACGAAGAAGGGGGGACACCTGTGTTTGAAGTTGGAGAGCCAAGGAAGCCCCATCCTCCAGTACAACCGGTAAGTTTTTGGAAAACGGCATTTAGTTTTCAAGTACCGCCACGAAAATAGCCATATGAAGGCGTGACGAGTGTCAGTGGAAAGTGAATAAGATTCAATATTTTCCGACAAGTAAAAGAAGTTATATTAGCAATATTAATATATTTTATTTAGGAGTTTCCTGAGGACGTGGATAACCGAGAAAATGAGATCATGGTCGATCCCCCGAGTCGGTCAGTGCCAGTTGACAGTGTGGGAAGCGAACCGGACAAGGAAAAGTCCAATCCGAACAGTGACGTCCACATTTTGGGCAGGAAGCACGAAGACCGGCCGACTTCCTTCTTCGCTCAACCGGGAGTATTGGCCGGTAAGCTGCGTAAAGTTTTTGATGACTCGGCTTTTCTTAACTTTCATGTTTTTTCGGTGTTTTTCGTTTGCTCTAATATTGTAGCCGTGATTGGAGGCGCCGTGGTTGGTTTGTTGTGTGCCATATTGTTGGTTATGTTCATCGTATATCGTATGCGCAAGAAGGATGAAGGGTCGTATGTACTTGATGAGCCCAAGCGCTCACCAACGTCCAATTCGTACTCCAAGAATTCGCGAGAATTTTACGCGTAATGGGGCGAGAGAGAACACATTTAACGTTTGTTAGGTAATTTGGCTGTGTATACTATAGAGGGTTTATCAAGCAAAAAGTAATTTTTGTGCGTTTTTATTTTCTAGGTCACCCCATAGTCGTTGTAGTTATAATGTTTTCACCGTGTACAATGACTGACATCATTCGCGAGCGTTGATTTGATCTGTGAGTGGTCGAGAAAGCTCCAACGTTGTTTCGATCATGCCATAATGACGTTGATTAACGTTGATTATTACTACTCTGGACATTTTTTCTGTGGGGAGGGGAAAGAATAAGACACGGCGGGGGGAGTTTTTGTCATTTCGCCTGAGTATTTATGAGTTATATTTTCTGTTGAGCGAGTGGAAGTTTAGAGAGGTACTGTACTCTTTTTGGTATCCTTTCTTCTGAAACTTCAGCTGGCGCAGCATTCCGGAGCTTTCTTCCTTTTTGTTTTCATTATCATCATTATTAGTTTTGCTCCCCTCAGATGCACCCTGTTTTGTTCAGGATCATAATTTTTGTGCAAAACCTTTAGCGTGGATTGGCTTTATCATTTGGTCTTCTTTCGCACCGGAGTTATTAGAAAAAAAGCACTCAGGTCTTTCCCTCCATTTTAAGGAGAGATACCCCATTGATCCCGTTCATCGTAATATAAAACTAGGGCAGTTTTCTCGAGATCGCGTCCGTCGTGTAAATTAGAATTAAAAGGCGAGTAGGGAGTTAAAAAATTAAGTACGAACTGTTCATGTATAGAAGTTTTTTATAATTTTCACGAGGAAGTTGAGAGAAAGGGGATTACGAAACATAGGGGATCTGCTAAAGTGACATTTGGGGCTCTAGGTTTATTGTGTTGGCAAGGCGATAGTTTTTATTTCTTTCTTTTTTCGTCATGTATTCGCTTTACCAAAATTTATACATACTTTCTTTTCGCAACTGCCCGTGATAAGCTTTATATCGATACGAAAAAAAAACGGGACAAGCACGTGTTCCGTCCGCGAAATTTTTATCGAGAGAGAAAGGAAGAAACCTAGGTCAATTGCAAGAAAACCACGTAACTTCTTTTAATTTTCGAAGCTTTATTTTTTGGTTATTTACCAGTTTGTACCATACGATGTGTAATCTGCTTTGAATGGATGCGATTTTTTCTCAACCGTTTTGGATTTATTTTTTGCTTCTGCCTAACTATATTATCGTCATTATGGGGCATTAACAAGTCCTCATGCACTATTGGGTTTTCTTTGTTGTGGACAAGAACAAGTTTCTTATGACATATTTTAAAAAATCTAACACCTCGTCTGACAGATGTTTTTTGTACTCTTTGGCTAGATATTATTAAGAATCCATATGCAAATTTGTAGCTATAAAGAAACTGTCCATCCGTGTTAGTGGTTCACAAAGAAATCCAATTTGGGTGAAGAAAAAAAAAGATTTGAATTCTCCTTGTAGTGTCTATGTACTCGAAAAAAAAACAATAATCATGTCCAACCTTTTGTACCGTAAAACGAAAGTGCCGTACAAATTATTACGTGAATAACAACTCTTCAGTTTCTTGTTTCGTCCCTGACGTCATAATGCGGCTAGTGAAGAGGCTGGGGTGCACTTGTTCTCCGAGATAGCTCCTTAGATTACCTGGATGCTTGACCTTTGTCTTTACGCAATGGATAATACGCACGCGTTGGAGCAATTTGACCTGTGTTATAGCAACAGCATTGGTCTATTTCGCTAATTACCTTCTTTTGTCGTTTCTCCCATTGAATTCATTTTTTAATTGTTTCGTTTTATTATATGAATGCACGGTAGCGAGTAGCGCTGGTACAGTAGAACAACACACAGTCGTTGTAAAGATTGCAGGTGCAAGATACTGCAATTTATTTATCTTTTTAAGCTATTGGGGTATATCACATGTCGGTTTCAGATTATAACACGGGCTTCTCAAACGCGGAGCACATTCGTTCCGCCAGAGCAGTCGGCAACAAGTGAATACTCCATACTACGTATTTTGTATACGAAAGTTTGCTTTAACTTTTCCTTCGTTGGGAAGGAGTTCAGTTGTTCTGTCGCTCCAGCAAACCTAGCTAGGGACAGTTCTCGGAATTTTGTGCGCTCCACGTTTATTGGAGCTGGTCCGAATACACCGGTTTAAGGAAGAAGCAACGACAGAGCTGGTCGAGCGAGGTCACCGAGTATTCAGGACAAAAGAGGGCACCTGACCACGACCCTGGCCCAGATCGTGTAGCTTTCTCATCTGCAAACGTAGGGTGAGTAGGTATTTTCACTTTCAGTGGAAGAAGTTGTTGTGTTTTTTGTTGTTGATGCGGCACCAGTTGCTACGGCGAGACGTGAACGAAAATTGTTTAGTCTTCAGCTCGCATGATAACGTTGTGCATCTCCGTGTAAGTGGTCTTTTGATTTGCCTCCTATGTTAAAGTGAATTGCCAGATTGGTCTCACCCTTCGTGTTGGAAAAAGTTGGCGGGTATTGGCGTGCCAGCTAGTAATTCGTCATTTTTCCTGGTTGCTGTTTCCAGATATAGGTCTAGTCTCCAGGTGTACCGCAGTCGTACTAATTTGAAAGCTGCGAAGATGGAAGATCCTATTGTAAGCCCGAGAGAATTCCTGCCTAATGCGTTGCAGACATACTCGCATAAAGTTGATTACAGTTGTAACGCACTCTCCGCGGAGAGAAGGAAACAAGCCGAAGCAGAGTTAGGTGAAGATCCCATTCAACGGCATGCAATTATTCAGCGTTTCCGCAATCGCATTCAAGGTATCTTAATTGGTTTATGGCATTAACGGTATATGTATAATGTTTCCAAATTGCGTAGGAATGTCCATTGATTGCCCCACCGATTCCGACTTCCTTCTTATGTTTTTACGCGCGAGAAAGTTTAACGTAGATCGCGCAACGAAATTGGTAACAATTTTAAATATTAATGTTTAGCGGTAAGTAACGCTCAGTTGAACTCTTTTTGGTTAGTTAAAGAATTACATAACAATGCGGAATTATAATGCGGGCCTCTTTAACATTCCAATGTCCGAGATGGGACATGTTGTCAAGCAAGAGATCCAGTTTGTATTACCTGATAAAGATAAGAATGGCTGTCCGATTTTCGTGTTCAGAGCTGGTAGGTTAGATAAACCGGTCAATTAGTTTGGGTTTAATTGCGGGTTTCCACTGTGTCGGTCAGGCCGCTGGAATCCGAACGAGTGCTCTCTTGAAGAGATTTTTCGAGTCAACGTTGCCTGCCTGGAAAAAATGGTAGAGAATCCCGAAACACAAATTACGGGCGTCGTCTGCATTCTTGACTTGCAAAACTTGAGTTTGTCTCACGTTCGCCATTTTACACCATCCTATGCCAAAAGAGTCATTGCACTTATCCAAGTAAGTGACTTTTTTTATTGCTCAAGTAACTCGATTCTTATTATCGAACTTGACAGGATGCGTTTCCCGCGCGTTTCAAGGGTATCCATCTCGTAAACGAACCATTTATCTTCGGGGTGATATATTCAGTGACGTGGCCCTTCTTATCGGAGAAGATGAGATCGCGAGTAAGACGCAAATTGTTTATCAGTCTGTAATCTTGTTTTGCTTACACCGCTTGCGTAATTTAGATTTACTGCCATGGGAAGAAGTTGAGTTCGTTGCATAATTTTGTTGATCCCGAAATTTTGCCTACGGAGTACGGCGGCAGCAAAGCTGACCTTGATACCAAAGCTATCTTCAGAAGTATGGGTGTATGAAACAAGTGTTGAGTGTTTTCAAAAAAAGAACGAAATGACAGTTAGGAAATTTCATTGCCGGTGTGGATTCACGCAAAGTGCCTCGTATTTAATCTAATGTCGGATGTTTTATGAGTCATATAGGGTTGCACAACTATAAATTCTATATACGAAATAAAGTATTATGTGTTTCTTCCTATCATGTGATTCACGTTCCTTTGGAGCTTGTTGAAATGGCCTCGTCTCCCAGTTACTATCTTGTCGTTATTTTTTTTACAGTTTACGTCCGCAAAAACGACCCAAGCAAACTTTCCTGTTTTACCACACTGCACTAGATAATATCCAAAGGTTTCCATTGCGAGAGCCTTATTCTGAGTAACGGGATATTAGTGAGAGGATGAATTAGGACGTCGCACACGGAAGTGCCGTGTAGTTAACGCAGGGCGGATTAGTAATAATCTCTATTGACGCGTATTGTAGTGCTGATACTAAATGTGCTGAGCAAAGAAAAAAGAAATGTACACAGTACAACGCAGACGTCTAATTATGAGGTTCATTTACCTCCATCTAGCAGTCCAAGGGCTTGAACCAGTTGCTAGTACGAGAAAAGTAGACGACGAAGTTTGAAATAATTTTATTGTATAAGTAGCCCGAGTTGAGGTGTACAGGTATTGGTGCTCTGGCACTGTAGACATGTATTGATATTAACAGAAGTTTTGCTCAAATAAGACTTCGCTAACTTGTAAAATAGGCCGGACGCTTTTGTTCCATAATTACCCCTTTTTCGCACTTAAATTAGTAGAAGTGAGCTTTTTGAAATATAGTTGAAGTTCGTTCGAAGATAATTCCCATTTCTGTTACCAACTAAACAAAGAGCCCTAGAACATACTCGGTAGTCTATACATACCAACATACTACACATTGCACTTTTCAAATATAATTTTAAAGATACTTAGTAGGACATTTTATATTGAATTTTTTAATAAAATTATAAAGATACCTAGTAGGTGATTTAAATACCACTAAAAGTTTTGCGCTAGAAATACTTTTTTCCATATTTCAGTCATTTTGCACTAATAAGCAGTTACATATTAATTCAGAAAAGCTTGCGAATTTCGTCCCTTCAGTATAGAAAATCATTGAATGTTCAATCATTGAAGCTTTTATCCTCATTAAATTATATATACAATCGCAATATTTATAAACTTAAAATCGTGTTATTCACAATAAATCTAACATAACGAAGCTTTCAAATGTCAAGATCTACTTTTCACGTAGATAGCGATTGGTTCAAGCTCTTACATTTCTAGATGGAGGTAAAGAGCCTCGAGAGGCTTAAATAGATCTCCGAGCTATCACATCTAGTTTATTTTTCAATGTAGTACAAGTACAACAGTGGGATACTAACAGATGTTCTTTTAGATCAGTGCTGTCCTAACTGGCGGCCCTAGACCCGGATTCGGCCGCCAATATTTTTAGGTGTATTACACCTTTACTGTCGTGCGAAATTCATTTCAGGAAATGATAACGTCGCTGAACGACTAACAGAATTAGTGAGCAATTTTGAACGAGATAAGTCCAGTAAGACAAGTTTTACGCAATACGTCCTATCGCAATTGCTATTGTACGCAATACAGTGTGCCCTTATGAAGGATACATAGAAATTCGCCAGTTCTAGGAACAATCCAAATGTCAAGAGTGAACATAGACCTCCTCCACTTATCTGTTTGCTTTACTTCGTGGAAGTGTTTGCATCAAAATTACTATCTAAAAGTTATTGTAAACTGATACTTGTGAGACCTTAATTCACTTTGACAGATTATAATGTGATACTCTTTCACGCTGTTCGATTTAAATATTAATGTTTACGTTTCACACGAAAACTAATATACTTATAGAAAAAGTGATTGAATGGTCCTATCTGGCAAAAATAGGCCTTCTTTCATGACACGTGCCTGAAATCTCTTGTATCGCAGATCTATTCTACTTCTTTTACCAAAAGATTGTAGACCACTTCGACTACAGCAGCTTTTAACTAGGTCTACTTACCTCACCTACACTTTTTAATAAAACGAGAGTTCCACTTTAATTATATGCGACGAATATCAGCTTTTACATACCAAAGAAATTTGAAGCTTTGGGTTTCAAGAGTGACTTTGATTTTTCTCCAGTAGTGATCTGTGTGGGGATTCTCGACCATGATATTAATAAAATCCCACTACCACAATTCATCGACAGGCGACCCTTTTAATTTTACTGACTTCATCTTGAACTCCATGTTTGAAATTTTGTAAAATATAAACGTTATCAATTGTCCCGCTATTTTTTTTATTTTGAATTGGCCCACGTAGGCTTGCGTCTGTTGTCGGTTCCGCTAAGGTTTGTAGTAGTGAGAAGCGATACAGAAAACCGCATTCTCTGTTCGGTACTTTCTGTACTTGACAAAACTATCCTAAATTGGCATTTTCTTTGGATACGAGACATTTTTGAGGTAGGCTGTATTAAGAATTGCTGTATTTTATCAGATTATTTGTTTATTTCTAAAGCGTAATTAGAACATTTAAGCATCCGTAAAAGGGAGTAGTCAAGACCCCCACTTGTTCCTTTTTAAACCGGGTCTCCAGACATTTGAACGAAGCTTCAACAGCTACTGCATGCATTTTTTCACCGTGGTGAACGTAAAGTGGTCGATTTTGTTCTCTCGTATTTTATGTTAAGTAGATGGGAAAGAGTCTAACTCAGAGGTGGTAATAAATTCAAATAAATAAATAAATTGATAATTCCGGCTTTTCCGACATTTTACCAATGTCTATCAAATTAATATACGGTAAAAACTGTCCCTGAATAGGAATCGTCCAGTGAACATGTTCTCATTACAAAATCTGGCGTTCTCTAATCGTTTCTGGAGAGGCGTGAATTATGCGTCTAAAAAAGAAATTTATGAAATTTAACTTAATATACGTTCGGGGTGGACTTCTTCTTGGAGTTCGGGGTGGACATTAGCCCGGGAAAAAGACTACTTGATTTGTGCTTTCTAGCGCTAGATGGTGTGTGTCTTTTTTAGCTCCTCCTACAAATATTTCGCTCCCGCGTTGTTTTCGTGACCTGAAGATATAAACCAAAGGTTGCTTGTCAACACACTTGTAAGCGAGATTCCCGGGCAGTAAAAACTCGTTGTATGATAAAGTATGTTAAAAAAATGTTCTCTTAAGACTTTCCTAACTAATTCGTTCAGTTAGGTCATCTGTTCGAAATTTGCGAGTGGGTAGAAAAATGAGTACAAAATAAAATCAAATAGCATTCCTTGGGGATCCCTTCAACTCTATCACAAAGTTAGTTTATATAGCACCACAAAAATAATCAAACTGTGAAAATGGCCAAGGAAGAGAGTTCAAGGAGCAAGCCTGGGCGCTGCATGAAAATTCTACTTTGCACGTGTGCGTTAGCTCATTTAACTGCAGGGGTGGCAGCAATAGTTCTGCAAGTGATGCTCATAATAGCCAGCTCACCATTCCACAATGTCAGTGCTGGTCTATGGACAGGTCCAGTCTTCTTCGTCCAAGGCATTTTAGGACTTGTAACGGTCTGCGAGTCAATGCTTTGCAGGTATCCTAAAGAAGTATTCGGAAGTATTCGGAATCTGATCTCGTTCTCTATTTAGTGTCATGGCGTTTCTCATATCGTCAGTAGCCGGCTCACTGTTTACTGTTGCGTTAATGTCTGTCGCTGCGATAGACCTTGGTGCCATACTTAAATGCCCAACATATTCCGATCCCCATCATATACCGCCATTTGTACCACCTTACTGTGGTAAGTAGTTCAGTCTTAATTCGGCAACGACTACAGCACGTGTTCTATAGTAAGACCCTTCTCCGATCAAATTACTCAAGCCAGTGTTGGGCTTATCATCGCTGGCTTTGTTCAGTTGGTAGCGTCTTGTTTCTCGCTCTACTTTTGTTGTAAACTTGTCTACTCTGGAGAAATAACCCCACAGACTGTGAGTAGAATAGTTCGTCTTTTACATCATAGAGTACTTCATCCTCGCGACATGAAGCATACGTTGACGTTGTTTATTTTGTTACTGTTATTATTGTCTCTCTCGTAGCTAAGTCGACCAAGCAGCGTGATGCTCTACGAGCCCGTTCCTTTTTCAGAACGCAACGGCCGCGGTTCCTTTTCCCAAAGTGACTATCCGACTCGCGTCATGGGCCATGGACATACACCGTCTTATGCAAATCGGAGCAGTCGTCATCAGACCGACATGGATAGAGACGCGAGCGTCCCCTTGCGGTCTTCTACTCGTTCCATTGATAGGGATCCTGACCCCTATAAACGTCATTCGCGAGCGCCAATAGCTCATCCAGAAGGTTCTACTTACAGTCTGAGGTCCACAGCAGTTGCCTCGAATAATTTTACGAGGGGTTCTGTGGGGACAATTGAACCCATTTCGAGATGTGCATCGGCTGTCTCAGTGTCCGGATGGTCAGCGCGAAGCTCGACAGTTTATGGAGATCTTCCTCCTGTCGTTAGACACACAGCTGTCTAACTTGCATTCCGTATGTGTATTTCTCCAAACAACATTCCTATTGGCGGGATACGTCCAGCCTTTACTCGCTTGCGTCCTATGTGCCTTAGCCCGAAACTGACCCTTGTGTATATTTTTAAGTAGGGATTGCTTCTATAACCGCTCAAAATAACATGGTAGCTAGATCCATTAGCTAAGCTTCTTTAGAGAAATTTAGTTCCCCAGACGCAGTTTTTCTAGTCTAATGGAAAGCGTGCGGTTAATCAAAAGTTTTTGACACGCCTAAATACAGATTGAATTTTGGATACACGACACCTTTTCTGTTTTCCGTCGTTTTAGTCCTATCCTCCAATGATACTAATCAACATTCAGCCCCTGCCAAAATCTTACAGTTATAAATGGAGGACAGTGCAGTTGCTAATTTTCAGAGGTTACCCACAAAAGCCTTCTGAGGTTAAGTTTGCTAAGCGTGATGGAGTTATTTGGAAGAATTTTTAAACTTCAAATAGCTTCGCACTTCTGCAAAACGGGCTTTCGAATCCCGGTTTCCCATTTACATTACGAGAAATGCACGTACACACGTACATTTTCAATGTCAATTCCAATAACTGAGGCCATGTGGCTTGAGCAAGCCAAAGAGTGACTTGTAGCGATTCATACCTTGAGTTACTGACAGAAGATATTAAAGGCCTAATTATTGTCAGTGCCCAATGATTCTGACCAGACTCAAGCGGAGACCTTTGCAATGTGGCGAGTAAAATTATCTTTCGTGTGTGTGATGGTATAATATTGTGGGATCCCAATTAACGGAGTCATTTAAGTCATTTCCTGAAGTGACGTAAAATCAAATAATTTAAAAACCTAGACGAACGCCTACTTAAGAGTATGCACAGTTCTTTCACACGTCTTTTACGATACCGAGGGCGGCAGTTATATGGTATCCGCTGACTGGGAAAAAAATCCCGTTGCAGGTAAATATAGCGAAAGAATGGATGCTTCGTCTCTCGAAATTCGAAATTTCTTACTAAATTCTGGAAAAATTGCATCACTTTAGCTTGTTACATTTCATAATTCTTAAAATGCTAAATTCTTAAATTGCTTAAAATAGCATAAAAAGCGTCATTCAATGTGTTCGCGTCAGCTCAGATTGATTTAAATTTCAAGCTACGAAGCGCCTGCAAAATTTGGCCCACTGTAGGTCAAGTCATTTCTGTTAATTTACAGTTAAAACCTCCCCTTTTCGTTGTCTCATTCTCGGAATAATCCTTCAGATAATTCGGTGTTCTACGTGCAAGAAGTACCGTACGCTCAAACCAAGCCTATTAAAGTTAACAAAAGGGTCTTCACTATTCAGTATTCTGTTTGTTATCCTGCGGGAAACGTGCTCGTGTGTACTGCGTGTCTTGACTGTTTTGACGGAGAGCATTCACGCATTTGGTAAGCCTGTAGTGTGTTTTCTTCACGTTTTTAACTGTTTCTCTTCAATGTGTAACTCCTAAAAAAGTTCTTTACGCAATAATTAGTCATTAAAGTTAAAAGCTATTCAAGTTACGGCTTTGTTCATTATTCTACCTTCTCTGGGCTGCGAGGCCTTCATATGAGTGCTTCAGGGTATAACAGTGAAATCTTGGTAATAACAGCTTTACTGGAGTCACTCAACGGTTGTGGACTGGCTTAAGTCTTAAGTCTACTCGGTGCTATGGCAGGTAGTTCAGAAAGCGACCTACCGCTGGAAGCCAATATTGCCGATATTCGCATACCGCACTATGGCTTATCTTTTGACATCAACTTTGCGACGCAGCTTATCGAAGGGGTTACTGTAGCTTTTGTGGAACCTGTAAACAAGTCGGTGAACAGTTCCAAAGCGCCCACAGTCATACTGGATGTCCGTAGTTTAAATATTTCCAAGGTGGAAATTATTCATGCCGCAGCGAGCGAAGTTGAAGCGTACATACTCAGTGCCGAAGCTAAAATTTCCTACTCGACTTTTGCAAGTTGGCTTGCGAAGCCACGTTCAGAACTTTCTTTTCGCGTCCAGCCCTGGAGTCTGCACATTTGGGATGCTGATCCCACGATAAGCAAGTCCTCGTCCTTTGCGTATCCCCAGGCCATTTGCATTACATACACAACTCGAAACGCAAAAGAAAATATATCTACGCTTTGGCGAACCGACCAGGATAACAACCCGTGTCTTTTTACGCCGGGTTGCTGGATTAATAATCGATCTTTGTTTCCTTGCCAAGATGCACCCTCTGCCATGGCTACGTGGCAGTGCATAATTAAAGCTCCTTTAAGTTACATGGCGCTTACAACTGGCGACACCGACCCCGAAGTCCACGCCCTGAACGATGAATCGTACCCAATGCATTATTCCTATACTCGAATGGTTTTGCCCATGTGTACGTTTGCCATCGCGGTGGGCAAATATACCATCCGGGAAATCCCGCTGGATTTCATTTCAAACGATCGTAGCGTTTCAAAGTCAACCAACTGTTTACATATCCCGTATCCTTGCCCGTATCAAGAGCTGGACACGAAACCCCTTCGGTTTCGGTTAATTAGCCCCGTGTCCTGCGTAGAACGAATTTGGCCGATCCTAAAAACGTGTATCCCAAATTTCGTCTCTTCGTTACAGCATATGCTGGGCCCGTATCCGTTTAGCAAGACGGACCTGGTAGTGTTGCCCCGGAGCTTTTCCAGTTTAGGCTTAGCGAGTCCGTCGCTGATCTTGGTATCACCGAGTTTGTTCGAAGGCGAGCCGGGTAAATTAGCGCAACTGGCCCATGAACTCAGCCATAGCTATTTCGGCGTCACTATCGGCCCGCGTAATTGGAGCGAAGAGTGGTTGAGCGAGGGCTTTGCGACCTTCTTGGAGGATGTTGTTCACGAGAAGTGGTTACGAAGCCAAAATGCGGAAACTCATCGGCACTGGCGGTCGTTGCGGGCCTTGAACAAGTACCATACGTTGAAACTCGAGTTGGAGCATTCTGACGGAAGCTTACAAAGTTTAAGACCCATGGGAGATGCGGTGGAAGCAATGGCTGTACCGAATGCGGCCCGGGTCGACAAGCCGTTCTTGCAAGTGCATTACTTGAAAGGATACTTCTTTCTTCTGTATCTTGCCTCTAGGGTGGGCATGGAGCGTTTTCTTGCGTTTTTAAGAAATTTCGTGGAAAAGTACCATGGATGTTTGATCACTTCTAAAGACATTCTCAGTCTCTATTTTGAAACATTTCCTGAGTTGTTAAACAATGGTCTGCTGACAATCGATTCTTTATGCGCGACTTGGCTAGACGAAGCCACTTTGCCACCCGAGATGGATCTTTTGCTAGCTCAATTACTGAGCGAAAATTCCCTGGTCGAAGTAGTAAACATCCATTTCAGATTTTGGCAAAACCGGGCGGCTAGGCCGCGGAAACGTAAATTGGACGAGTTAGCTGGGTTTGACAAATTGTTTTCCGATGCGTTGCTGATGTTGATGGATAAATTGCTCAGGAACGACATTCGCTTATCGCACGGCGACCTGGAAAAGTTTGCGCTACGTTATCAAGTGTTCAATGGCAACGCTGACGTATTACATCGCTGGTGTGAATTGGTCATCAGTCATCGTTATAAAAAGGGGTTGCCACAAGTGACGCGTTTTTTGCGCAATAACCAAGCCATGGGGGCGTACTTGTATGGGGAATTGATCTTGACAGAAGATTACCATTTCCAGCACATGGCCGTCCAACTTTGTAAAGAACTTGAGGAAGAATTTGACCCGAGTTTGAGAAAAATAGTGAGAGAAATTGTCATGGGCGATGATACGAATAAATAAGCGTATATAAGCGACGTTTGTGTTTCATATTTACTTAAAGCATTAATTTTTAAAACTTCCTTGTACGTGTTGTGTAGGAGAATGGTACGTGCTTGGTACATGGATGATTCCGCTGAGGATCAACGACTCGAGCACCATTTAAATCCTCCCGCATTTGTGGACCTGAGTCAGTTGTATGATAAAACTGGAGTTATATACTTTCAAGTAAATCTGTGTTTCCCGCCTTGGGTTAAAATTCATTTTTACTTTTGATTTTCTATGCAGCTTGATCAAGATAATGAAACACGTCTTCTGCTCGAGGAAATAAAAAAAGAACGAGGTTATACTTTCGAAGATTTTATCGAGATTTCTCCTGAAAAGCTTCCTAATTATGATGAAAAGATCAAGATTTTCTACACGGAACATTTGCATTCGGATGAAGAAGTGCGTTTTGTGGCAGCTGGTTCGGGATATTTCGACGTTCGTGATACTCGCGATCGTTGGATTCGTATCGAAGTCCATCCTGGGGATTTACTTGTCATTCCTGCGGGAATTTATCACCGTTTTACGCTTGATACAAATGTAAGAAGATCGTTTGATGAATTTTATCCCGTTGAAACTAATGCATGCCATGTTCGTTGCAGAATTATATCAAAGCCCAGCGTTTTTTCGCTGGTGCACCGCAATGGACACCGCATAATCGTCCTGCTGATCATATCGAAGCGCGACAACGGTATTTGGATCACCTGAGCATTGGGTTCAGGAAACACGAAGCTCATTAGTAAATCATTGCGTGTTTCTAGAACCCTACAAAAATGAAGGTGTCTTTGAGGGGAGTATTTAGTGTCAGCTTTTAAAAAGGGTGAGCTTTGAATGCTGATTTTAGGAACGATTTTGCCATCAGCTAATTCCAGTGCGGCTTTATGTTTGTTTTGCTACAAAGTGCCTTTTTTGTCGTTTTCACGATTAATTGTATATTTCCTTATACACAAAGTCAAGGAACTTATTGCGGTAGCGCTTTGGAAATTTTGCTTAGTACTTAGCTCAGTCACGAACGTCTTGCGTTTGCTGTGGCTGGTACATAAAAATGGCAACTTTGTTAGGGATTTGTGTAGCCTTCTAAGTGTTAAATAGTCTAGGAGGTAAAATATCTGGTTTCACAAGGGCACAACGTTCAAAGGGGTTTCTCATTTAGTTAGTGACGTATTCGGCATCACCAGCATCTAGAATTTCTAAATTTTTTCTAAAAAGTATTTCTAAATTCGTAGACTAATCTGAACTGTATGCATTCTGGCGTCTAGCCATAGACTAGGGGGCACTAGCCACGTTTAGCCTCTTTAGTTCATACAATTTGAATATACAGCTGTTTGTTGGAGATACTCCTACACTTTAAGTCTTCCCTCAAGACTGTAGAGGAGAAGGTGTAAAGGTGCCCTTTGGTGCGAACGAGTTCTTAGCTCCATACCTTGCTGTTCTAGTAAGGTATCATAAGTTGTCATTTGAGTTACGCTGAACATTTCTCCCAAGTTGCGAACCGATCTGCGTTCCGTTCATTACGTGACTTCATTTTTAATTTAGTTGCCTTGTCATAATCTTTTACGGGCATGTTTATTTCACCTTTTTAAAAACACACTTTGATTAGTATCTATTTCTGCTTTTTGTGTTTTATTGAAAGATCAGATTTCTCACAAGTTGCATTTTATTATATATTCAGAGCTCGCGAACGCTCTCAAATTGGGAGCGTTCGCGAGCATGGTCTAAAAGTTCAAAGTGGATCTTACCCTGTTTTAATCTCTTTCTGGGATGATTAACGAATTCGTCACACTAGCTCGTATATCGTACTCAAGTTTGAATGTGTTGATATTATAGAGGTTCGGGAAAAAGCGACAGGGGAATCGAAAGCGTTTCAGGAGCTTGTTTTACACAATTACAAGATAGCCATGTTTTACATATTACATTTTCGAATGTTATACGTGTTCTATAAGAGCATGTTATATAATACAGTTGGTTATAGAAAGATTGTGAAGTAGAGAATTGCGCCTCTAAGAAGAAAATTGCTCTTTGAATGTCTTAAGCACAGGCCTTTATTTGCCTAAATATTTTAGTGTGTTGTGCTATGCAGTTAGGTGATCTTACTTGCACTGAAATCGTTCCACGCCCCATGCAATATTTCCTAGCACCAATTAGAAGGATTTCTTGATTAGGACCAAGAAACAAAATGCAAAGTGTTAAATTGTATACAGGGAACTTTCATTTTGTGTTCTAGTAGAGTGTTTAGACGACATCGGCCAAACTATTTACTGATAAATAACGCCCTTTGGAAACATAATAACACGTACGTTGAAGAATTTCTGGACTAGCGGTTGTACAGTCCAAAGGTGTGAAGACCGTTAGCGGTAACGATAGTGGAATTTGTACATAGTCAGTTCGCAGAGGAGACTTGCAAACGCTGCAAGTAAGCCGATTCCCAAAACGGCGAAAGCCGATTGCAATTGACTCAGTGTCAATATAACGTTGGTGGGAAAGTCTTTAATGGGTACTTTGCAGTAATCAAGGAAACGAGGCAGTCCTTTGCCGCTATGTTTCGTAACGTACACCGGAATTCCTGATTTGAGAATATCCAGTAATCTATTTAAGAATGAAACTTAATGAAAAATATAGAAAGTAAGAAACTGGATTTAAAAAGTAAAAGAAAAATGTTACGTAAAAAGAGCGTACTTATCATTTATCGCTGGCAGATAAACGCTTCCTTTCTGTAATGTGATAGTTGAGTGAGTGTAACTCATGGGCTTGTTCACTAGCATAATGCTGCAGGAGCGAGTTTTCTGGAAAAGGACATTTCCCCAGTATGTTGCCATGTAATCACTCTAGGATGAAAAAAGATAATGTTGAGTGCCTCTGAAGGCTTCTGTGCGCTTCAGAAGCCACACTAAAAATAATTTAGATACCGTATTGCTAATCCCAAAATTACTTCGCAAACGTGGCTTCACTTTATAGTTTTGTCATGTAAAGAAACTGTCAAAATTTACCGTAGGAAAAGCGTATTTGCCACTAGCAACTTTGTTAACAGCGTCCTCAAAATTCTTTGCGAAATTTTCCTTTACATTGCTTCGAATACGGTCTCCTAGAATTTTGTAAGTACCCGAAGTGGCGGCCTGGTGACAAAACATGTAGCTAGTAATGTGAACTAAAGTTGCTGTAAAGTCGAATACTGAACGTACCAATAATTCAAAACCAATACTGCTCCCTGGCATCACGGTAACTTCAAAAGCTTTGCTGTAAGCCAGTTCATCCATAGAATTAACTTGCGGTTTTAACTGAGGTATTGTCAAGTACGATGTCAATTGTGAATTATAGGAATACACGAAAAGTAAAGCAACCATGCCCCACATGCCAGCAACGAGACGACTTTTGTGAGTTCTGCCTGGGCATTCCAATCCTGTTACAGAAAGAAAGGAAATTTTCTGGGAAAAATTGATTTGTACCACTACATGGAATTGAGCATAGACTAATTACACTTTAAGGTATAACATGGACAAGATTCCCATAAATCTCCCTAGAAATTCTTATATACCAGTGTGCCAGTTGTCTACTTACCTTGGCAAGTGACTAACCCATAAGTGTACATGGAAGATTCAGATACTGCGTGTAGCACGGGCTTGTTTTTGGTCCGTATGACTGCAGCCATACTTAGGGTAAGGGTAATAGCTACCATAGTGACGAAGAGGCACAGCCAAACCTAGTTTGCAAAATATTTTCAAGAAAATAATGCAGTACCTTTTAGCTGATCGTGATTTTTAAGCCACTCACAGATGCATTTGCTCGAGAAAAATCAATAAATTGCAATAGTAATTTGTGAGCGACAGGAGTAAGTAAAAGGTGCGAGTTATCATATATGAATTACTGTAGGCTTAAACGGCCAGGTACTGGCTAGTAAACTGCGAACTTCTTTCGGGTAAGGAATCGCTATCGTTAAACTTCCGGAGGGTAGAGCAACGCTAAAATCGACAACGGAATACTTGTCTTCCTCGTAGGTATAGGGTAGTAAGTTAATATCAACTTCCTGAATAGATTTCCGTTTCATTATTTACTTATCTTAAATTTATATATATACATATATTTCAAGATTTGGTAGATCGCACCTTTCTAGCAAGCATACCAATAGTCCCAATCCAAGACCCGTTGACAATAATTCCAGGTTCAAATGACGGGATAACCGTATAACTGAAAAAGAAATTAAGAAATTAAAGGTTTCCATTCGTCCTTACTAATGCATGACTAACGTGAAGCCGAGGCTATCTTTGAGCATTTCGATGACTTCGGCAGTATCCCCAGCGAGGTCGATTACTGTTTTGGAGTCATTTTTCAAATTAAAGTAAATGGAAGGTTTTTGATGGCGCGCTGTAGCAATTAGATGCTTTCCCTTGATGATCTGTTTGCTTCTGTCAATAGCGTGCACTCTCTCGATAATGTCTACAAAGACTTGCGCGTTTCGGTATTCACGAGCTGTCACCTGATGCCAAAAATGCTACGGGAAATGAAAGAAACTCAAGGAACGCTTAGTCGTATGTGCCAATACTTCTCTTTCCGCTACCGACAAAGACAGTATATCAATCTTGTTGTATTTTAGTATGAAATCCAGCATGTTATTTAAGTTCCGTCTTGCTAGGTTGTCCAATGCACGTAACATGGATCTGGCACTCGTTATACCATTATCTCTAAGCGGATTTCGCCATTTCGCTGGAATACTAGCGAATTTTACATCCCGTAGTATAAGAAACTGAATATGGTTAAGATTTTTGAATAACTTCGTTCGCTCAGTAGGATCTAAAATGCGTACTGATTAGTAATTTTTTCAGTTTTATTTGATATACAAAGTTAAAATTATTGTTAACCTACCACTATTGAATTTCCTGTTGGCGTTGCTTAGTTCACCACCCTTTATGTACAAGTAAGTTAAAAGCAAAGCCCAGTGGACTTTCATTGTGACTTGACCGTTCACATAAAATGAAATTCATTGACTGTTCGTCCCGCTCTACTTTTTATAGCAAGATCTTGAGCTCGCGGACCAGGATTTTTTTTATATATAATTTGTAGCGCTTTCTATTGGCTCCCTTATAACGAAGTTTGTTGTGGTAGCTCATCTGTCGTTCAACTTGCGTCTTAAATCATTATTTGCCGTTCCGGATTTGTTTCTGTGGGACGCAGTGGTCGTTTTGAAAGTACAATACATACGAACTTACTCGGTGGAACTAGGCGATCCACAGGTCGTAGTTTGAACTTTCGACGCAATAAATACTTGAACAGATGCATTTCCTTCATTATGTAATTTTGGAAGAATCGCAGTTGTTGTTTCCAAGCTATTCTTGTAAGTTAGCTTAAGCTACACTTGTTAACGTACATTTTTCAGTTGCAATGCATTTCGTTTTTGCAAACTATGTTCTTGATCGAGGGGCCCGAAACTAGGTTCAAGTTTTGCAACATGTATTGCTGAAGAACAAACTTTAGATTGAAAAGTCTGTGTCCCTAGAGGTAAAGTCCCTTTCTTTGCAACTAGTAGCTGGTAACTCATAAATTGTTGTTGGAGCAAACGAAGAAGAAAGGAACTCGATGGAACATTTGGATTTGTATAGCACTCAAGTACTGAGAAGATCGTTTGCATAGACGGACACTTTGGGTTCGACGAGTAGATTACCTAGTCCTTGATCTATTTACCACTACTATTCTCCTGTTGTTTTACTAGAAGATCGTTAGTTTCATACAATTAGAATATGGAGCTGTTTGGTGGAGTTACCGCTACATTTTAAAACTTCCTTCCAGACTGTAGAGGAGAAGGTGTAAAATGTGCCCTACGGTGCAGTATATGAGCAAACGAGCTCTTAGCTTCCTTGTCAGAATCTTATACGGGCATGTTTATTTCACTTTTATTAAAGAAACACTTTTATTAGTAACCATTTCTAATTTTTGCGTTTTGTTGAAAGATTAGATTTCTCATAGGTTGCATTTCGTTATAAATATTTAGAGTGTTTGCGAGCATGGTCTAAAATTTATCACATCGCATGGTATAAATATGGGCTACAAGCCTATACTTACACCAGGTGATTGCGTCCTTTGTTTTTTTTCACACAGACAGCTTCGAATGTTTTATAGCATTGACCTTCCTTTTTTTTCTTTTTTGTCCGTTTAACGGCGTGAGCGTTGCTCGTTGCCGTCTGTATTATTTAAGTCATGATTTTTTGTGTTATACTTTTACAGCCATACACACATGCATTCTTCTTAACATATTGACCTTCCTTTGAAAGCAATTCCATTTACAGGAATGTAAGAAAAAGACAACATACATTTGAATGCCATATTATTTAACGTTACCCTGCTTTAATCTCTTTCCGGGAAGTATTAATTATCGTTCACAGTAGCCCGTATCAAAACACAAGTATGAAAGTGCCGATTTTGTACAGGTTCGGTAAAATCTTTTTTTTTATCAGCAGTGACTTTCGACTTTGTTTTATGGTGATTACGTAGTTAAAATGTCGAATTTGCACAGCAAATAACTTTTCTTTATCTCAAATCGAAACACATTTTTCCCGAATAACTGACCTTTGTCTACAAACTTTAATTTGTTGTGATATGCAATTGGGTGATCTACTTGCTTTGAAATGGTTGCACATCCCGTTCAGATTTCTTAGCACCAATTAGAACTATGTATTTGATTGCGATAAAGAAACAAAAGACAATGCATTAAGTTGTATACAGATAGCCTTCTTTTTTTCATAAAGTGCAGCTGACAGTAACAAAAATATTTGCTGCTAATAACACCAATGAAAACATAATAAGACGTCGTAAGAGCATTTTTAGACCATTGTTTGTACTGTCACAAGGTATTAAAGCGATTAACGGTAACGATAGTGGAATTTGGACATAGTCAGTTCGCAGAGGAGACTTACAAACGCTGCAAGTAAGCCGATTCCCAAAACGGCGAAAGCCGATTGCAACTGACTCAGTGTCAATATAACGTTGGTGGGGATATCCTTAATGGGTACTTTGCAGTAATCTCGGAAACGAGGCAGTCCTTTGCCGCTATGTCTGGTAATGTACACAGTAAGGCCCGATTTGAGAATGTCCAGTAATCTATTTAAGAGTGAAACTCAATGAAAAATACAGAAAGTAAGAAAGAAAATTTGAAAAGTAAAGTAAAAAATTTACGTAAAAAGAGCGTACTTATCATTTATCGCTGGTTGGTAAACGCTTCCTTTCTGTAATGTGATAGTTGTGTGTATGTAACTAAGGGGTTGGTTCACTAGCATAACGCTACATGTGCGAGTTTTCTGGAAAAGGACATTTCCCCAATATGTTGCGGTGTAATCGTTCTATGAGAAAAAAATCTGATGTTGAGCGTGCACGTAAGAACCCCCATTAAAACAGTTTTAAACACCGTATTCTAATATCCAAGCTACAGTACTTTGTTAACGTTGGGTTTAGATTATGTTTTTGTACTGGAAATAAAACTGTCAAACTTTACCGTAAGGAAAGCAAATCTGCCACTAGCAACTTTGTTAACTGCGTCCTCAATATTCTTCGCGAAATTTTCTTTCGAATTGCTTCGAATGCGGTCTCCTAGAATTCCATAAGTACCCGAAGTGGCGGCCTGGTGACGAAAAAGTTGTAAGTAATACTGCGAAAGAAAGTTGCTATAAAGTCGAATAAGGGAGAGTTGGGTAGTTTGATACGGGTTTACTTTGACACAGTGCTCTTACAAAAAAATCTGCTGAGAATTTTCGGAAAAGAAAAATAGTGGACAGAGATATCTACCGTACCAATATCTCAACGGAGTAACAGCACACAAAGATTACAAGAACGCGAATTAAAAATTTTTAACTAGTTTTTCACATTCCCAACTTGTTTTTTTTGCCGCAAACTGAACTCTGTCAATCAGGCTGTATGCGACTTAAAATTGTCAGCATTTGGGAGGAGGTACAGTTGAGTATTAAGAACACAAAACCGTGATGATTTGCATAGAATTCCCCATCTTCTTTCAGAAAACTGACATTGCTTCAAAATGGCGGTGTCTTGCTCTATGACACATCAGTTGTCTGCTAGTTTGACACGTATCGTAGTACCAAACTGTATTTGGTTTGTTGACAGAAATAGCTTAGAAACCCCTACCATCCAGGATATACTAGGAAATTGCTTTTTTCTTAGTCTTTCCTTTATAAAGTTCGTATTGTGTGTACTACTGGTTGCATAAATCAGAGAACTTGAGGAGATATCATGGCGTGAAAACTCTCCATGACTGAATTTCACGAATTCTAGGACTGGATTGCAGGCCACAACTGAATTTTTTCTTTCTTAAATTGTGTACTTTGTTTCAGAAACATAAGTGCTTCAAAAAAGAAGAGAAAGCAATATATTGATGAGAACTTGAAGACTGCCGTGTCCCTGGTAATAAAAAAGGAGAGTTAATTAGATCTGCCGGTCAGTCATGTTGGTTACCCTTCAAGACGGTAGATCGCTACGTAAAGGAGCAAAAGTCTAAAGATGTTCCTTGTCTAGAAGTGGTAAAAAAGGACATGAAACAAAACATTTTTACTCATCAAGAAGAAACACTGCTGGCCAACATTTTCTTTACAATTATTTAGACGAGTTTAATAAGCTTTACTTTTGATGTATTATCCAGAGTCCCCTATTTGACAGGCAATCTATGTGTTTTCTCATTTGAAGTCATTTGGTGTGAGTATACCTCAATAAATGGATGGTACACGCGAAGTTCGATTCTGTGTCATAATAAAATCGGGGTGTGTCAAAGTACCCTCCAGATTCGTGTGCTATGACACAAAGATCACTTCTGGGGGGAAAATTACAATTCCTAAACGACTTACAACAGGCGAGAAAAAAAATTGCGTTAGTTGCTCAAAAGAATTCTCTAATGAAATACCTTCAAAACATTAAAATCTGTTTATAACTTTTAGAAGAAAAAAAGAATAACTGAAAAGTGTGTCAAACAACACGACTCTCCCCTACTGAACGTACCAATAATTCCAAACCAATATTGCTCCCTGGCATCACGGTAACTTCGAGAGCTTTGCTGTGTGCCAGTTCATTCATAGAATTAACCTGAGGTTTTAACTGAGGTATTGTCAAGTACGATGTCAACTGGGAATTATAGGAATACACGAAAAGTAAAGCAACCATGCCCCACATGCCAGCAACGAGACGACTTTTGTGAGTTCTGCCTGGGCATTCCAATCCTGTTACAGATAGTAAGGAAAATTCGTGGACAAAATCGATTTGTACATGGGATTGGGCTTAGATTAATTGCAGTGTACGATATACGGTGGACAAGATACCACTGGTAGTACATTACCAACAAATCTTATATGCCAGTGTACCAGTTGTCTACTTACCTTGGCAAGTAATTAACCCATAAGCGTACATGGAAGATTCAGATATTGCTAGTAGCACGGGCTTGTTTCTGGTTCTTATAACTGCAGCTATACTTAGGGTAAGGGTAATAGCTACCATAGTGACGAAGAGGCACAGCCAAACCTAGTTTGCGAAATATTTTCAAGGAAATAATGCAATATGTTTTAGTACAAAATGATTTATAAATCGCTCGCAAGTGCACATTCTCTAAAAAAAATATAAAAATAAATTACAATGGCAATTTGTAAGGGAAAGGATTCAGTAAAAGTTTGTGAGCCATCATTGATGAATTACCGTAGGATTAAATGGCCAGGTGCTGGCTAGTAGACTGCGTATTTCTTTCGGGTAAGGAATCATTAGTGTGAAACTTCCACCGGGTAGAGCAACGCAGAAATCGACGACGGAATGCTTATCCTCCTCGTAGTTATACGGTAGTAAGTTAATATCAGCTTCCTAAATATATTGAAGTTTCATCATTTATTCAACTTAAATATTTATGTATATTTTCACGATTTGATAGATCTCACCTTCCTAGCAAGCATGCCAATAGTCCCTGTCCAAGATCCGTTAACAATAATTGCAGGTTCAAATGACGGAATAACCGAATAACTGGAAAAGGAATTAAGAAATTTAAAGGTTTCCATTCGTCCCTACTAATGCATGACTAACGTGAAACCAAGGCTGTATTTGAGCAGTTCGATGACTTCGGCAGTATCCCCAGCGAGGTTCATTACTGTTTTGGAGTCATTTTTCAAATTAAAGTAAATGGAAGGTTTTTGCTGGCGCGCTGTAGCAATTAGATGCTTTCCCTTGATGATCTGTTTGCTTCTGTCAATAGCGTGCACTCTCTCGATAATGTCTACAAAGACTTGCGCGTTTCGGTATTCACGAGCTGTCACCTGATGCCAAAAATGCTATGGGAAATGAAAGAAACTCAAGGAACGCTTAGTCGTATGTGCCAATACTTCTCTTTCGGGTACCGACAGGGACAGTATATCAACTTTGTTGTATTTTAGTATGAGATCCAGCATGTTATTTAAGTTTCCTCGTGCTAGGTTGTCCAGTGCGCGTAACAAGGATCTGGCACTCGTTATACCATTATCTCTAAGCGGACTTCGCCATTTCGCTGGAACACTGGCTAATTTTACATCCCGAAGTATAAGAATTTGAATATTGTTAAGATTTCTGAATAATTTCGTTCGCTCAGTAGGATCTAAGAAACGTATTCGTTAGTAATTGTTTCAGCTTTATTTTGTATATTAATACAAATTTAAAATTATCGTTAACGTACCATTATTGAATTTCCTGTTGGGGTTGCTTAGTTCACCGCTCTTTACGTACAAGTAAGTTAAAAGCAAAGCCCAGTAGACTTTCATTGTGACTTGACCGTTGACTTGAAATGAAATTCATTGACTGTTCGTCCCGATCTATCTTTTTATAGCAAGAGCTTGAGCTCGAGGACCAGGATTTTGATTGTATAACTTGTAGCGCTTTCTATTGGCTCCCTTGTAGCGAAGTGTATTCGTCGTTCAACTTGCCTTTTAGATCAGGAGTTCCGAACTTGTTTCTGTGGAACGCACTGATCGTTTTGAAACGACAATATGTAGGAAATTACTCGGTGGAACTAGGTGAGCCCCAAGTGGAAGTTTGAACTTTCGGTGCAATAAATACCTGAATAGGTGAATTTTCCTTCATTATGTATATTGGAAGTATTGCTACTGTTGTTTTGTACCAGTTCTTGTTACTTGGCGGAAGCTTTACTCGTTAACGTGCATTTTTCAGTTGTAATCAATTTCGCTCTTGTATACTGTGCCCATGATAGCTGGGACAAACACTAGGTTCAAGTTTTGCAACTTTGATTGCCGGAAAACAAACTTCAGATTAAAAAGACTACGTCCCGAGAGGCAACTCGACTTTCTTCGCAACCAATAGCTGATAACTCGTAAACTGTTGTTGCAGCAAAACTAATACGATTAAGAAAGGAACTTGACGGAACATTTCGTTTTGTTTGGCACTCGAGAACTGAAACAAACGATTGCCAAATGTACCGTGATCTGACTACATGATATTATGTTATGTGGATTTCCGAATTTCAGTTTTTACCAAAGGCCCGGAGTATGAAACTTCAGACCTCGCCATCATTTACATATCTATCATGAATTCCAACCCACTTGTCAATTGTTCCTCCTGAGATGTTAACTGTGTTAATTATTTCTTGTGTCCGTTTTTGCTTTAGAAAACAATACAGAAATAACAAAAAACTAGTCGCGTGTATTTACATGTATTTCTATAATCACAATCGTTGTGCCGTCTATTGAATACGAAATGCAAATCTCAAGAAGCCATCGTGATTTTTTTAAATCGTGCCTAAGTCTTTATCATTGGTTAAAAAATACTTATTACGTCATGAATTTGGTATGTTAACTTGCTCAAGGAAGAAATCTATAACGGAGAAAAAATAACTACAGAAACAAATCACATACCTTATTACAGCCCTTGTGCATTAGCTTCATTTGGTATATAGTATTCTACTGGAGCGATATTTTTTTATTATCATTTGAAGTACTGCGGGAGTGTACTCACGGAATGTAACGGGTTGTATACTAGCATTTTTATGTAATTGGATCCTGCAGCGGGACACATTTCACTGGAACGAAAATAACTATCGAATTGTCTTGCAGAAGTTTAAAAGGCGAGCGCTTATACCCCTACCTGCGCACCAAGTTTATGTAGAGGCTCCATCATTATTATTATTATTATTATTATTATTATTATTATTTTAACTACGGCATGAGTTTGGCTCGATTATACTTACGCTAAATACCTCACAGAGGTTTGAAGGGCGTTCGCATATATCCCTCTTCCGTGTATGGTGTTTATATATGTTCCGGATAGATGAAGTATAAAATGGCCCAGCAATTACGACAAAGATTTCTCAAACAATATACCATGTCAGGTTGGTTGACATAATGTAGCACAAATTGAAAACCTTCTTTTGACGTTCATATAGGAGTCTTGATACTTTAACATATATAAGGAATTGGCTGAGCGGGTAAAGACATGGTGTCTTGCTCGTGAGGTCGCAGGTTCGAATCCTGCACAGGATAGGAAGTTTATTACAATTATTCCTAGACTGGAAATTCCATGACTTGTTCACACTCCTTGCTCGAGTTCCTCCATGTCTCGACTCCTATCTCCAATATTCGCTCCAGCCCAGCCTGGCATACTAGGCAGCTCGGGAAACCGAGCTGCTTGGAACCAGGTAGGACAGGAGCGAGTACAGGAGGGGCCAGCAAGGGAAGGAGGTGGAGCTCTAATTTTTCACTATTTCTGAACCCCTTTGCTCAACATTGTTTCTTATGGAAAATAACCCGGAAAAGGCCTTCCTTGCTCGAAAACGAAACCACGCCCACTTTTTCCAGTTTCCACCAATAAGAAGACAGGATTTCCAGGAGGAAGTCGCAATTTTTGGCGGTGATTTGAAAAACACAAAATTTTTGGGTGCAAATGTATTAAAGATAGCTCAAATACAGCAAAAAACGGGTTAAAAATTCCGGAATTTTGCTTATAATTCTCTCTTATGTCAAAGGTATTGTCACAGGTGTCCCGCACGAGTTAACGCGGATTTCTAGCAGAACCGGTTATTAAAGGCGGTGAAAAATTGGGGACAAGGGACTAGAAACTTGAGAATTTTGCGTACAATTGTAGCTTAGGGGAAAGCCATATCTGCAAATTAGCGTACTTTCAGAAAGGTGTGAGGTAATATAGTGGGACAAAAAGGTTTAAAGGATTAAGGCTGACCAAAATGCTTTGAAAAACTTGGGTTGAAAGGGAAAAAAGTATGCATTCAGAAATCCATAACATTACAAAAAGCAGGTCGGATGTTTACAACATGCATTTTATTTTCTAAACAAGGGTGACTTTCAGGATAGCCACTACGCAAATTAGCGCGCACTGCATAATTTGTTTTATCAGATCGATTGATAACGAATTCATAGAAATAAATAAATTAGATATGACTTGTTCCTTCAAGGAAAAGTGTACTGAAAGATCTCAAGCACGGAGAAATTAATACAACTCTTAAATTAAATCTAAACTAGAATTTTGCATAGCAGAAAAAAAAGAACATAGATAAACGAAGCTTGCTACACTACGAGATACTGCATCTTAAGATGTGAAGCATACAAATTCTACAAAGTTCTAACCTCTAGAATCCTAAGTCATAAACATAGTTCAGGAAAAATTTTAACATTTAACACTTGAATATTTAACCTACATTTGTCTAATTTTGGAAAACAATCATATAATCGGCGAATGATGATTGGGAAGAGCAAGACTATAATTACAGGAGAAACGAAGGAATAAGATGAAGAGAATCTCACAATAGAATTTTTCAAATAATTAGCAATGTCTTTAGCGTAGGTAAAGAGAATTAAACGCCTAAGGTAAAGTTACACCAGAGGATGGACTCACTGTTGGATTCATTGATGGATTCGGTCACTAAAACTTGCAGCATTGTTTGAGTTGAAGAACAGTACTGTCGCGGTCGGCAGGAAACGAAATATATGTAGGACAAAGTAGATATTCCAAAAAAATCACACTTCTTGTGCTGACGAGATTCATTTAAGTGTGCCGATAAACAGAAGGGGAACACGCGGAAGAAAGCAATGGGCTTTAACAACTCGCAAACTCTCCACGTGGTTCGAATCTAAAATGAAAAATAATTATTACAGTCCTATCACTTTTTAAAATTGAGTAACAATTATTACGTAAAAGTGTCACGTTGTACTAGGCCAATAAGTCGTAACGCACTAGTTGCTTCCACATAGCTTCGTAAATTTGCCTATCGTCTGCTGGTTAACTCAAAATGGCACGTCACGGCATAAAACTTCCACAAAATGTCTTCTGCTCTTGTGTATCCTCATTGGATTGTATGTTAAATGATCCTACGAAACAAAAATTAGACGTGGAGAACAAAAGGCGAATCTGTTGTAAAATTCCACTACAACGGATTGGAGTTACCAAGTCCAAATAATAGCAAAATGATCAATAACTCACTTCGAAATTATCCAAGTTGTTATCTGGATTTGCACTGGACTAAATGACCTGACTAAAGACTTGCTTCCACGTGGTCTAGTTCCTTCCATCTCTTGCTAATGCTTCCACAATGAGGGTCTTCGACAAACTGACGTGTCGTGTAGGCCACCCCGCACAAGGAATGTAGTACGAAAAACGAAGTGTTTCTAAAGAACAGAAAATTTCTTAAAGGAAAACGAACAAAAAGGTAAATCCCGAACTCATTCAAGTTTTGAAAATTACGTCATTCAATTGTGAGAATACTTCATTCCTGGGAACCGCAGGTCAAACTTGCAAAGAAACTTTATAGCTGTCACGTCACACATGTCGTTTCGTAATAACCTTCATCCTCGGGAAAGGTCAACCCAAAACCTGCCGTTACCTAAATCAAACATTGTAAAATCACATAAAAGAAAAACTAGCCTTCGACAAGACGTCCACTTCTTGTGTAGTCTTCAATACAATAAATTTTACCTCAACTTCGATCATGAAAATCTCGTCGCTAATCCCCAACATGTCGAGGCTTGCCAAGAGGAAACGTCAATTATCTTGCATGCCTTCCCACGCATCATCTTCGTTTAGGGTTACCTATGACAAAAAACTGTCCATCAAGATTCACCAAAGTTCACTTCCGGTAAAACTCGTTTCGTTTTATGTGGCTGTCACGAAAGCACAAATCGACATTTAGCATGACGTTGCTAAAACCCTAAACTACTAAAGACTACTTGTTGCTACACTTAAGGAAAATCTCTTGTGACTTTTGAAAAGCTTGTAACATTGATAGCAGAAAAGAGGAAACACAACATTTTCAAGCAAAGAACAGTTGGACAGAATCAGTTTACTCACGTCGGAGAATAAAGTTGAAGACTGGAAAAATGACTTTAAAAAACTGAAAAAGAGAAATATGAAAACAAAGTACTAACCACAACACTCAACATTGTCTTCTTTTTACACTCACAACCCACAAAACGCAAAAATAACACTAACGTCACACCAGACCAACACGGTAACGTCTTCACTGGACGACAGCACGATATCGACTGAGCTTCTTGACGCAGCACAGACACCTAGCGGTCGTCCTGAAGCGCGCTGAATTCAAAAGGATCTTGACTCGTCCCTACTCAAGGCACAATCCCGCTTTAAAAAGCGCAATAAGTAGTAAGCAGGGGCGTCTTTAGGGGGGTTCGAACCCCCCCCCCCGAAATTTTGATTTTATAATGGGGAAGATAGGAGAATGACCAAGTGTCCAAAAAATTGCATATTAAACCCCCCCCCGAAACTCCCAACCCTCCCCCCCCCGAAATGAAATCCTGGTTACGCCACTGGTAGTAAGTCACCCATTTTCGTTACAAGACTCTTACAGAGAATTATGTAGGACTAAACACAACAAAAGAAAATGAAAGCTAAAACTACAACTACGATTCCCCCAGTGTTCTCATGGATGTGCTGGTTAGTCCAATGAGTCCTGGCAAAAAATGGCAATCAAAGCAACGGAACTAATCCCACGACTTGTAAACTGTACACGAAGTACACATAATGTAACATCAAGAATAAACTTCGAAGTGTATAACGAATTTGGTCTTTATAAATTTGTCCCATTTTCTTTGCTACACACTAGGCGTCCTTAATTTGTCGATTACTCTTAATCATTTACTAAAAAACTCCGAGAGCGTTGCTTATGGTAACACTGCAATATGCTTTCAAGTTATTCTATGCCTGTGGCAATTATATGGTGAAGATGGCACAAACTTCAACTGATGTATCGGAAAATGGCATGTTGAGGTCAACGAAAGGGAATTTTCAGAAAGGAAGTTAAGTGATTTACTGTAAACACATTAATATACAATGAAGGCATAAAAGGTACACTGTAAAAAAAATTGTAAATTTACAATTGCAGCAAAAGAATACAAGGACTTCACTGTAAAAAATACTTTTAAAATGTTTTTGTTCAACAAATTCGTGGTTAAAAAATCATTTTTGTAAGTATCTTTACAGTGAAGTCCTTGTATTCTTTTGCTACACAACGAATCATTGTAATTTCAAAAAATATATTTTTTACAGTCTAAGGAAAGAACCTAACCAGACAAGGCCGTATCCAAGGGGGTATGGTTTTTAGCCTCCTCCAATTATTTTGTGACGAACATGGGAGAATGTGGAAATATACAAAATGCATTTAACGCCCCCCCCCCCAACAACTCCCTTCGAATCTAGATCCCGGATACAGACCTATAACCAGAGGTGATCTCATGTAATGTATCAATACAATACTTGCCTTATGAAGCATCTTAGGTTTTTGAACTCACATCCTTATAGGAAATTACTGACGGTGCATTACCAACTTTGGTGGGGTATTGGCATTGGAAAGGGAACGTTTTACCATTTTAGGCTTGATTCTCGATTGCGTCGTGAACTTTTGAAATCTGCCTCTTTCCCGAAGGTTCCCACATCCTCAATCACACCCGTGTCTTTCTCAAGCTTTAACTTCTATCGTCTTTGTTTGCGCACATACAAAAGAATGTTTCTCAACATGAATATAGCATTAATAATTAACTTTTTCTCAATTAATTAAGAATGTTATATTCATACTTAAAAGTATTATTCCTGGAAGCAACGGTAGCTTTATGGCTAGAGGGGTGGGTGGGAGAAAGTGGGTCAGGTGTGCTGAGCACCTTTTACTGCTGGTGAGGTTTGGTGCTCTTCATGCGTCCAGTAGAGAAGTGGAAGACCTTCGTAATGCAGTGGATGAACAGCTGGTTTCGTAAGACACTTACACCTCCAGCTCATTTCCTTATGTGAATCCCTCAGTGCCAGACCTTTACTGTGAAGCAAGTTATATTTAAATAAATTCATTGTGCTTTTTCAGTGAAGAGTTGAGCGTGAATTTAAAAATGGTGTCACCTAACGGATTTTAAGAGTGTTCAACTTTCTACAGTGATATCTCGACTAGGCCCAGGTACGATAAATTCTCTCTAGCAAAACACGTACCCTTTCCTTTCTGACGTCACGTGACCTTGTGGCGAGAAGGATTAGCATACCTTCGCGAACAATCAAGACTTCGCCAGATCAATCTTAACAATTGCTCTACAACCTTGAATTCGTCTTTTAGACGTCGCTTATTACGAAAGCTAATTACAGATTCCTGTTTCTAGAAGTTTTTACATTCGAGAATGGCTGTACACGCGGTATTGGCCATCATTGGGACCCTTCTGCTAAATTGGATCTGTATTGAAGGAGGCTACATTCCACCCGGGCCCAAGTTTCCTTGTCCGCCATCCAACGATACGCTATTCCCTTGTGTTTGCGAATCAGGCTCCGATGTGGGGCTTTTTGTGCGCTGTTCGGCAGCTAATCTAGCGTCAATTTCATTGGGAGTCAACCAACTGCAAAAAACAGTGGTTGATACCTTAACCTTTTCCAATTGTCACATCAGCCGCCTGTATGGCCCTGTATTTCACGCTCTGTCTATTCGGAAACTCGTTATCGAAGACACTCCGCTGAAATGGATTGAGGAGGATGCTTTCTGGGGCGTAAATCGAACGCTCAAAGAAATTCTCCTCACCCGTACCCAACTGGAAGAGATTCCTGCGCCAGCCCTGAAAGTCTTGGGTAACTTATCGTCGCTAATTATTGAAGACTCCAATGTCAAGACTGTGCCGCCCCGATCCTTCGCCACTTTGGGCGGGTTGGAAACGTTAGTCCTCGCCAATTCCAAGCTAGCAGGCTTTCATCCCGAAGCGTTCCACAGCATGGATAAATTGAAGTCCTTAGATCTCCACGGCAACGAGCTCAGTGACATCCCTCGAAATGGATTCCAAGGTTTGCGGAACGTTGAAAAACTGGACTTGTCTTCCAACAACTTTACGAAGATGGTGCCCACTTTTTTCACGGATTTAACAAAGCTGACGTCCATCAATGTCTCCATGAACAGCCTCACGGAATTCCCGCGTGGATTGTTCGCGAGAAACACGGTGCTGCGTACGTTAAACATGAGTCACAATAAACTCACACGTCTGGACGCGAACACTTTTCGTGGCATGCGATTCCTGCGACGGCTCTATTTTAGCGATAATCTTATCAACGACATTGGCCGGGGTACTTTCGGCACCATTTCTCGCGTCGGTACCCTCGACTTTGCTCGCAACCGACTTACCAAAGTGGATTTCCAAATGTTTAACGACCTCCAGTTGGTAGAGCATATTGACTTGGCAGAAAATCAGATCACGGAAATTCTGAAATTAGCTTTCAAAGATGTCTATCTGGTAAAAATCAATATTAGCCATAATGCTGTCAGCAAGATTGAGCCAGGAGCCTTCCAAAACTGTGCCAACATGACGGTCCTGGATTTATCGTACAATAACTTATCCGTGATACCGAAAACTGCCATGGATTGGACGACGTACCCGACCGAGCTACGCCTAGAATTCAATCATTTTACCAACCTGCAGCACATTCCTTTCGATAACATGACTGGTCTCAAGATCCTGAACGTGTCATACAATGATTTGGAACTCGTGCCCAAAAAGACGTTCCCCAAGTTGTACGAGCTGCACACGATTGATCTGAGCCATAACAGAATCCGGGAAATGGATGGTTCCGTTTTCACGAATCTGTTTAGTATTCGCTCCCTGAACTTGAGTTACAATAACATGTCAGCCCTCGGGGGATCCACCATTGGCTCCATGCCTACCTTATTAGAACTGGATATGAGTTATAACAACATCAAAGACGTGAGTCGGGGGGCGTTCACACGCTTGGCGTCAATCCGAAGCCTTTTTTTGCATCACAACCGCCTTGAAACGGTGTTCACACTTCCTATATCCTTGAATGTGCTTGACATCAGTTATAACAATGTCAAGAAGTTACCTTCGAACAGAATATGGCCCACCATGAATTCCCTCCTCTCTCTTGATATGGGTAACAACGTCTTGGAGTCCAACCTGGAGAGTGGGTCCTTCTCCAATTTAATCGTGTTGCAGAAACTGAGCCTGCGAGCCAACAACATGAGCCAAGTGCCATGGGAAGCATTGGCGGATTTACCTTCTTTGCAATACTTGTATTTGGACGGCAACGGTCTGACAGCATTAAATCGCAATGCCTTTGGACGAATGCCGGTTGTCTTTGAACTTCATTTGCAGGATAATCAAATTAGCAGCGTGAGTGACAGGGCTTTTGAAGGGCTGCTGCAGCTCTTGAAACTCGACCTTAGCAACAACAAAATTACTTACATCCCACCAGGGGCTTTCAAAGGTAAAAGATTGGCTGTTTTTTTTTTGTTGTTGTTCAGGAACTGTGTCTTATTTTCTTGTTTGTCTTGTTACTTAGGTCTCGTGTCTTTGCGGGATTTGGATTTATCGAGGAACGGACTAGAACGTTTGGACAACAAAACCCATTCTCTACTAGAAGATTGTCTTTCCCTGGAAAAAGTAAATCATCTGCACTCAGCACTTTCGTATATCATTTGTTTTTTGTTTCTGTGTTCAATATTTTTTGTTGCCTTACCTTGTGACGCCATTCTTCTTCCTGTAGGTGAATGTGAGTCGCAATCGCATTTCCTTCGTGACGGGAAAAACGTTCCCGGAAAGTCCTTGGATCCCGTACAGATTGAGTGAGATTGATCTCTCCTACAACACAATACCTGTACTCACCAAAGATTTGCTGGCGGGCACCAAGAAACTCAAGAAGCTGTACCTACGAGGAAATTCCATTAACGAACTTCGCCACCGTAAACTTTGCTTATAAAAGTGTGGCCTCAACCTTGTGTTTTTTCATGTCCAACTTTTGTAGGTGTGTTCCCCAACATGACAACTTTGGAAATTCTGGATTTGTCAGAGAACCAACTCAGCATCCTCCGAGACGGCGAATTAGGGATTCTGCCTAATTTGACAACTTTGGATCTGAGCAGCAATATGCTGACCCATATCCCTATTGACGAAATGGTCAACTGCACGAAACTCAAGATGATTAATTTGGCTAACAATAGCCTCCCCAGGTTCTATGATGAATTAATTCCCCATATCGAAAATGGCACCCAAGTCTTGCTACAAGGTAATGCACTTCCGCTTCGCCAAATACTTCCTAAACGATCCATTCATAATAGATAATCCTGTTGCATGCGATTGCCGGCTGCGACGGTTAAACTTTTGGTTGTCAAGCCAACAGAGCACCGGTCCGTGGTCCAACGTCCACTGTGCAAGTCCGTCCGTTCTGGCAGGCCAGGCTTTGTCGTCCATCCCGGATGACGCCTTGCCCTGTCCCCGTACTGATTTCAATCTAAAAGACACACGTTACGAAATAACACCTGACGTAATTTTCAAATACAGCGACTGGTAAGTAAACGGCTTTGTCAAAAGAATGCAAGCCTTGTCTGTATCGTGCTATAAATAGGAGAAACCATGGTTTGTCGTACTCTTGGTACGTCAAAACCCGAGAAGACGTGGGTGATTTTCATGTCGAGATTCGCCCATTGACGGACAGCGCCCATTCCATGAACGCTGATGACACCGTTCTAGTCACGAAAGACGTTGGCTATGGTCTCCGGGAAGACCATATTAAAGACTTGGAAGGTGTCGCAAAATATTCAATATGCTTGCGAGCTCGTACGTCGGACGGAGAACTAAGGCCATGGAAACCAAATCAATGTAGAACAGTTGATGCCACCTCAGGATCGATAAACGTGCTACCATCGAAAGGTTGGAGCTTACTGCTGGGCGTAATATCCTTTGCATTGCTTCAAAGATATAAGTTTGTGTAAATAACCCGTAAGGGTTCTCATACTGTGGATAATCTTGTAAGTACCATGCTCTGGGAAGGTGCCTGATGTAAAAAAAAATGCAATATATTACTTAAAGAAAAAGAAAACCAACAGTGTCTTGACTTTTAATAAAAGGGTCCTCTATGTTTGTTTCTCCTCCATGATACATTTTTTTATCTCATAACCGCAAGCTCTGTGATATATGGCACAATAATACCGCATGCACGTTTTGTTTTTTCAAAAAAAAGAAGTAATCACTAGTGTCACACGTTGACTGCCCGGATTGTTGAGTCGCATTCCGAATCGTCCGAATCGGATTCTAGTTCTATAGGTGCTTCATCAAACTGACTGGTTAACGCGGCTACTTCATCGTCGGGCGACATGCCTTTAAAGTTGCCTTCTCGCCACGACGAGTCGGGCCTTGACGCGTCGACTCTTGTAACCTCGGGGCCATGATAATCAAAATCGAGGTTTGTTTGTGGAAGGGGCTTACTGTGAACTGGAGTAAGGCCCTCGGGCTGGGAAATATTAGCGTACGTCTGATCTTGTTCTTGGGGTGATATGCTGTGATAATCCCTTTTGTAAGGAACGAAAGACGAGCTGTTGACCAAGTTTTTGTGCACCTGAGCCACGTGAACGGGTCCCATCATGAAAACCTCGGCCGGCGGCTTTCTTTCATGCGGCCTTTGTTGGCGGATTTCTTCCAGGACCGCCAAACGGGGAAGTCTTTGCGGCGTGGGCGGGTTGGAAATATTCGTATATAAACTGGAGTTGCTCGTGGCGAGATGGAGCTGTTCAATCAACGTAACTGGTTGTCTCCTGGCAGCAGGCGGAAACGGCTGTTGAGGCTGAGCCGTCATAGCGGAAAAACTACTACTTCGTGTTTCCTTATGGACCGGGATGTCCATGTCCGTATTCGTGAGGTTGTTCATATAAATGTTGTCCTGGTACGGTTGGTCAAAACTGTGACGTTGGTAATTCAACTTGCCGTGGGTATTGACCATCATGGCTTGAGTGATGATGCCTAGTTCGGCGCTTTTCTTCGAATTGCTGCAGTTGGAAGGGAGCCGGGGTCGGTCCATGTAGGACTGCGTCGTGTCTCGCTCCCTGTGAATAGCAATCGAGTCCTGAACGGGCTCATAACGATGGCTAATCTCTTCATACATGCACGACTCAGTTCCGTCATTATGCACTGATAAAGCACACGAAGACACGTCCGCAAAATAGAGTTCCGACTCGGGCTCTTTAGCCGCGCCCGCATTCCCCCCTGGCATTTGTGGGGGCTGTTGTCTGTTGTTGGCTTGGTTCGCAGCAGCGAGGGCCTTTTCAGCCAGGGAATTAGCATTCGCCATCATATCACATAAACTCGGTTTCCCATTCGAGTTCGCGTTCAAGTTTTCCTTAGTTAGAGAGCCCTGGTAATGAGGATTCCTTTTCTTGAATTTACGACCCGCCGTTCCCGTGCCTGTATTCCCCCCGCCAATTTGATCAGGACGGATTGTCGGAGACTGTTGACTCGATCTTTTATCCTCATTAGTATCCGAAGAAGTTATACTCCCACGTCCGTGTGAATACGAAGTCTTGCACAACAAAGGGTTAGCGTCTAAGCCGGCTGGGGAGCCCGACACGGTAGAAAAGGGGGCGGGCGATCCCGCTGGAGACATGGAGGCTGAGCTCCCCCGAGAATAAGGCGGAGGAGGGCCCCAAGATAGCGGTGTTGCCGTGCCTAACTGTGACGGTTGGGTCCCCGCGCCGAGTACGGGGAACGTTGGTCGATTGCTGGTGGTTGGCGTGGTGAGAGGATTGCGGGATCCTGATAAGGGAAAACCATAATGGTCATCAGGACCAATAATAGCCGGGCCAGTTGTGCTGTCCTCCCTAGAGACGAACAAAAGGAAGCGTGATTCGGGATCGTTTTCGCTTATCTTAATACGCTGCGAGTACGAAACATTTATCGTAATTGAGAACGCAATGTTCTTCTAAACCCCTCTGGCTCATTCTACTTCGTTTCTTTTTTTTTCCTTCTTACCGTGAAGGCTGCTGAGTGCTGCTGTTACCAGAGAGATTGGCTCCGTTTTCAGTATGCAAGCTCGGTGATGGTCGCCAAGGTAACCAATGCCAAGCTCCTCCACGACGTGGGCTTGGGTTCCGTCCACCTTCGCCGCCAGGACGTTGGCTGCTGTCATGGCAATGCCCTCGACATAACGTTGTTTCTGGAGCTGGTGAATACAAGTTGCCTCCTTGTAATGGCCAGAAGCTATTATGCCAACAAAACAGCAAACGAGAAGGTTAGACATAATTAGAAATACTCCTGCTGAGCTACGCCAACCACTTTGCGTTTTCTTAGTTCTTCTTCTTTCTTTTTTTTTTAGAGAAAAATAAATATATTACGGAAATAAAAAATGAGAAGGGGGAGAAAAGTTACCGGTCATCTAACGTATCCCATGGGGGACACGAAAATATGTTGGATGGCGGGGGATAGCGACATTGTTCACAACAACCACAGCAAGGTGTATGATGTCGCCGATATAAGGATCGACTTCGCAGCTCCAGCTGTTCCCAATACATTTTCTTGCGTTCGTGACTAAGGACAATTTTTTGTTAAATACAAAAGGCTACCCTACGCTTTAGAACAGAAAAGCTCAAAAGTGCCAAGTAATTCTTTTATACCCGAGCAGTTGATAGACGAGCATGCCCGAAAAGAGGGATACCAGTATTCCGAGAACTGATAGCCCAAATAATGCACGCAGACAAGCGTACAAGGCCCCATGGACCACATCACAGTCAGGAGTATCGGCGAAGATATAGCGCGCTCCGCCTGGTGAACAATCGAGAATTATTGGAGACAAAATTCTTCAAGGCCCCGGTATACACAAACCCCTTGCGGGCGAATAACATGGGAAGATTTCAGACACCATACTTTGAAAACGGTCAAAATATCAAAGATATTGTTTCGATAGTAAAGTTGTTATTTGTGATGACTAGTACATAACATCGAGTTTTTGTGAAAAAGGAGTTTGATAAATTTGTAAACTTTGGCTGAATGTGTGCTACTTTCTTATTATACAGAAAAATGGAAATCAGGCAATGTAGTGCACTAGCTCTGATATTTTTAAGTTTTACGATAAAGAGAAAAAAGAGATCTGTTGGTAGTTTTTGTGATATTGTGTATGAAATTTCAAGGTTTTGTTAGATTTTATTATGCTTTACCGCTATCCAGAGTTTCTGTTTGACTTCGTTTTGGTTCTGTTATAAGTCACTTGAGCAGACCTACCTTCTAAGAATAAAAGCGTGTCCCTATCTTTTATTTTTTAAAAATTTCGGAAGTTGTGTATACCGGGGCCTTAAGCCCATTTTATTTTTCACAAGAAACAAAAGAGTACGCGCCCCCTGCTTACCATCCTCTGTGAACTCGATGTTCTCGGTAGGGAAACTTGGTGAGCCAACGACCGGGCCCGCGAAACAGGTACAGCTTTTGCTACGTTGGTTGTAAACGCATTCGCGCAAACTCTGCAATCGGTTCATGTGCACGACGGTGGTTGTGACGGTTATGACTACGCAAACCACCGCACACACAAAGCAGCAAGCCCCGCATAACTTGACCTACCAAAAAAAAACATGTCAAGAATGATCACACACAGAATTAGTATTCCATTCATCGGCTAATAATGTCAGCCAAAGTGTAGTTGATGACTTTCGGAGGGGACAGTAGGGTGCCAAAGACGGAGTCATGGCATCCTGACGCTCCCCTTCTCCCCAAAAAAGTGTGAAACCAAACTTACCAAATAGCCGAATCGATTTCTTCTCCAGCCAAAGCACACCATTAGCAGTCCGGTCACTATCAGCTATATTGCCCAGAGAAAACAATATTATTCATGTAATCTTTCTTTTTCTCCACCCCAAAATGCACTTTTCTTCGTATTTGGTCGTTAGGAAGAACTGAAAATGCTTACCACCACAGAAGCCACGTAAGAAGGCACGGTTTCGAAATAATGTAACGACGAGGTGTAGGACCTGAGCACAAAATACAAAATGGCGAAAAGACCGCCTAACAAAACGGCTAAACCACCACAAACGCCGCAGAGAAGAACGTATTTTCGTGTGCAAGGACTGCATATGCCAGTCGTACCTGAAAAAAAAAGAAACGGGAAAAGACGCAAATGAGCTACGTATGCCATTTCGAATGAGATGATAGGAGATCAGAAAAAAATGAAGTTTCTTCTAATGAAAGTGGTAGCCGCTATTAAAAGTTGGTCCGGGGGCGAAACTTTCCCTTCTGGTACCAAAGTAGCGAGAAGCCTGGCGAATTTTCATGAGAGTACAAGAGACAAGAGGGTAAGGATATTGACGTTGGTCAAGTACTCATGTCAAGAACTTTAGTTGCCTCTTTATATTTACGTTATTTTTCTTCCCCACTCTCCCTGCAGGAGACACAAGAAATATGAGGGTGGGCTATGTCAAATTCTTTACCGTATCACAGCGTGGTTCTTCACTCCTTTATTTATTATATCATTTAGACGCGTTCTTTTCCCTTTGGGAGCCATGGAAAAAAGTCTTGAGGGCTTGTTCGGGGCACCTGGAAGGAAACGCCCAATTTATGGTGGAAGCGCTCCAGATTTGTTGGCTACTAATGGGGCGGCTATAGCTACGTTCACTGTTCGATGTCGCATTCACTTGACGCGCTACGTTATAGGACTAGCAAAGGCTTACTATTATGTCTTATCCCAATAAAAAGTTTCCTACCAGTTTCTGTAGCTATGAAATGCTAACGAGGCCAATGATTTTCAACGTTTTTCCTTTTATTTGACGTACCCATGTCGCCAGAGATGGGAAGACTATATAATTGCTTTCTTGATAAGTATTGCAATCCAGATAGGTAAAGAACGGTGCAGGACAGGACTACGATCAACCAAGCTCTTATTATCGAAAAATTTGATTATACCCTCTGAAGCGAACGTCATTTTAACATTCGAGCTTCTCGTACCCTGAAGGCGTACGCGAGAATCCATGAGCTAGATCAATTTCTATTCAATGTACTGACATGCCATCTCAAACTACCACCCCCCAGTCAAACATTCCTAAACGATAGTATCAAAAGCGAGGTTTTAGAACACCGAAAGGAACGTCTTCAAGTTCATAAGGATCATATTGCTATGGTGCGCCACACAAAATGGACCCTAGTGACCCGAGTTGACTCACAAAGTTTTTAAAAATTTCGATAATGTTCTAGATATCCAAGTCTAACGAAAAGTTCAAACTGAATAGCCCGCTAATTCGTAAGTATGTGAAATCAAGAGTCTGGCGTACAGAGGGAAATGACTAAAGTCCATAAGGATCATTTCACTATGCTTGATCATGCAAGACTGGGCCAAAAAACAAGGTTGATCCACCATTTTTTCTTTTCGGAATGCAAAAATGACGCAATGACACACGTCAAGAAAAAGCATAGGAGAGAAGTTTAGAATTCCATAAGATTATTTTTTAATGGTGGATCCTACAATACTGACCCTAATCAGAGAGTTGGGTCACAAACAGGCTTTCCTTCTTATTGCTGTAGTCAAAATACAATGTCAGCTAGACAAGGACGTTAACACAAAGCAGGTAACCGGCATTGTGTAGACCAAGAAACGCCAGAAAAATACCCCGATGCAAAGACAAGAGTAAGCATTTGACTAAAAGTTTAGAAAGGTCATTTTGTCATTCACTGGCAAGAAGCACTGTTCTCAATGCCACAGTTCTGTTTAAAATCGATGAAAAGGGGCCCCCATTGCACTATTCCTCTTTTCCTTCGTTTTATTTGGCTAATGTCGAGAGCAGAGCTCGGGATACTGCTCGTTTTATCCATGTTTTATTGCAAGTACAATAAGCTGTTATTTGGCAACTCTTCAACGCAGAAAAGTGCTTCTTCATCTTCTCAGGCCAGGAAACACGTTTGCATCCGTTTTCATTATACAGTTTGAACGGTTGAACTGAGAATATCTACTGAATGTTGCGTGTTGCAGCTGCGTACTCGGTTATTAATCGTATGCGAGATTTCGAAAAACGTTTGAAAGCTCGTAGACAAAGGAGTTAAAGTTATAGTCGTTGCTGATTTTGAAGGACAGCCTTTCAGAGCAAGTTTTCACGAACGAAGCTAACAGAAAAGCTTGTTGGCCAAGTGACTTGCTGGGGTTGTGCTAATTGTTTATGCTACATCCGAGGCGAAGAGAGCGGACTTCGAAAATCTATATTGAGGCCAGAACGCTGCAGGGGGCTTGAGGTCAAGTGTATCTGGAGAGGCTCTAATAAATTACATAAGGGTTTTCCTGAGGAGATCAAGAAAGAAAAGCGCACCAAGTGTGTTGGTACGAGCTCTCTCCTCCCACCCCTGTTAGGCCTACACTTGTAAAAGGTTGCTTTCGTTAATAGAAGATCAGATCTTAACTTTCCCCTCCTTCAGGAACATCGTGCTCGTCTGTTTCTCGATGGAGACTGTCACAAATCATCCGCCCGTCGATCAATCAGACCGCGTTGTACGATACTTTCACGTACGAGGGCGGTTGTAGTGGGCAGGGCCGAAACGAGACGAAATGTACACTCGAAAAGAATTCGATAACGCACTACGGTCAAATAACGATTCTTGGCCCCAGCAGCCCGTGGTCTCGGTTTCGGTTGCAAGGCATCTTGCCTATCTTTTCAGATTGAAACGATGCTGTTCCCGATTCTCCCCTTTTATATTACACGCTTGGCTTCTTCCTCTCTCTGGAGTCAGAGTCCTCCACGGTTTCTCCTACTGCTTTCAAAGCCGTTTCTGATTTAATTAATTAGATCTCGTGTGTTACCCATGTGTGATGTGTGAAAAGAGGACTGTCACGGCAGAGTGATCAGGTGTCGAAATAGAAAAGTCAGCAAGCCGAGAACACGCATTATTACTCCGCTGTTACCCCGAAACACGAGAGATTTTTTTGGGGGGGATCTCACTTTCAAAGAGGAAGAGGTGTCGCAATAATCTATACAATTTTTTTCCCTACTCTGTCCTCTGTTTGGAAGCTGAATGTGTGGGGGGGAACAAGGATTTCAATGTCTTTCGTTACAACCAGAAGATCGATGACGTAGCTTCGACTTAAGTGAACAGAAACCACACACACAGTGTCTGATATTGTCGAGCATTTCTGGTCGTTGCTACATCACTTTAATCAAGCGTCCAGTTTATTGCCAGCGAATGGTCGCAATCTTAGCAGGCATTTGAGCGGAATCCGAGACTATCACTGGACTGATTGGATGGCCCCTAAAGGTCATCTAAAAGGCATGCTCCTTGATTTTCACAGAAAACAATTGTTACAATTTGGGGGTGCTCCTCTTCCCCTAACACCTTTTTTTAATACTTGAGCTGCGTTTCAACGCTTCGACTTTTTCGCTTTTTTAAAAATTCAGTTTGGGATCGAAAAGCAATTTCCCGCTGGAAATAGCTCGGTCTTTTTTTCCTAACTTCCCAAGAAGAAAAAAAAATTAATGGCATTTTAGGCACATCTAAAGCCCTTTCGCAAAAAGAAGGTATTCTAACGGCAGCCTAACGCATATTTCGTACATGTGTTGTCGTGCTATGCTTTTAAATGGCAATGATCGTTTCTACTCAAGTGAATAGTGGTGGGGACACAAGTCTAGGCACTTAACGGTTTGTTTCGGTCTCGGTTTGGTAAGCGAATTACGTCCCTGGAAACGTCCTCAACTTGGCTGGTCCGAGCCGTTGGTTTTTCTAGTCAATTTCCGGAACCGAAAAACTTGAGGGTAGTAGTAAGTGCGTTATGCGTTCACGTTAATCCGACGTTTCCATTCCATTCCGGGCTGGTGCGTCCCTCGAAAAACTCGAGTTCATAGCCAGCGTGTTGTGCCAATGAAGTGTCTCCTGTCCAGTTCCGCGTGAAACGGAAGGACCCACTTGAGTTCTATGGACATTTTTATCTTCTTGTTTGGGTTTCAGGAAACTGCTATTTTATTGCGTTTTTTTCCCTTGCTTACTGTAGTAGAATTTTTTTCCCGGCACTTCAAATAAAAGGAAGAAAAAAGAAAGAAAATGCGTTCGCTGCTATTCCATTTTCTCCCTTCAACTGCTTTAATATTCTGTTCATTACCAACTGCCTTCGTGATATTGTCCTTTTTCCTAACAAGGTAACCGCGTCAGCTGCGATTATTGATGAATAAGAACCCTTTCATGTCATGCATATCTAGAAGCAATCAAGAGCTCACAATTCGCAAGAGGATTGGCAAAAAGTACGATGGCGACGGAGCAATACTTCTCATTTCACTAATGTGTTTTGATTATACGGCATGACTTGGCTTGAATTGTGCACCTTGCAGCAATTCCTAGAACGACATTAATTGGAATAGCGGTAAAAAAGACCCGCTTAGAAACTTGTTCAAAAAGGCTTGTGCTTTCCTCCCGTTTGCACTGCATCCAACGAAAGTCGTTTTATCGCTAACAATAGAAAGTTCTAATACTGGAGATTACACTATTCTCCTTTAGTTCACGCGACAAGTTTAGCTAATTTTATTTTAGAATAGAAATTTGGATTTACCAAAATGTGAACACTGCATTATAAACACAGGTTACAGAGGACTCGATTTGAAAGATACACATTTAAAGCGGACTATGATTTAAATGACAGCTTTTAAATATACACTTCTTAAAACCCACAATTGATTTTTTTATTAGTACATATAATATTTATTTGGTTAGTTATTTTACAGTTTATTTATTTATAAAATCGGACAACAAAAGTAAGCGAAAGTCTACGATGGTATTAAGACGAATCGACATATTTTTTTATATATTTACATTCTCGAATTACGGGGAGATAAGGTTGTTATTGTAATTTAAAAAAATGACAGTGATAAACGTAGAGTAAAACGTTATACCAAGTTACATATCAAGTTAAATCCCACCAGTAGATCCATCAAAATTTAACTTTGTATTCAACGGCTAGTATTCGCCTTAATCCGTGAAATCGAAGGCTACTGGGTATGCCCACCTTCTCCTATAGATAACATAGTAAATTGTAACAACGCGAAAAAGTAGAGTTTAATTCAAGGAAGAAATCGACCGTGACTCGGTCGTAAAATTATCCTCAATAAGTCGCCTAGTGTGAACGCGCCTTCAAGTCAGAATCTTCCGTGTCCGGGTGGCGCTATTAGTTTTCGTGACATGCTGATTCGCACAGAAGTGGCCAGACAGGACCCAGCGAGCCCTTTCAATCCCTTTTTCTCACTGGTGTGAAAGTTGCTTTTAATCTTTTCTCGTATTTATGAACAATTCGTCATTCTCTTTCTTGGCAGTCGCGGCTGCTCGCCCATGTCAGATCGTTTAACCATCCTTCTTGCAAACCGGGCCCTGGCGTGCGAGATATTTTTATTTGCTCTCTTTTGCTATAGGCTCCAGTGAGCCATTTTTTCTTGTCTGATAGCATCCTATACCTCCCAGATTGACCATAAATAAAGCAGAGATGTGTGGTGCTGGGGAGTAATGCAGCATGGCACTCAAGACGAAGTTGTCGCTGGGGGACCGTTTCACGTTTTTCGCCCATTATTTCCCGCTGAAATTCCACATGGTTGTTTTCTTGCGCCAACACTATGTGTACAATACACCTCGACTGCGAGGAAACTCGGTACAGGACCGCTTTTTACCTGAGTGGTGTCGAGTGGTGTTATTTGATGGCAAAGGTAACAATTGCAAAGTGGCCGAGGAGGAATTTGGCAAAGAGTTCACGGGAACCCATCCCCATGTGGCCATTGCGCTATTGTACTGTGGAAGGCAGCGTGACTTTGACACAAACAACAAAACCGCCACCACTTCACCAAACCAACGCTCCTTCACAGACGCCCGGAGCCTCAATAGCGACTGAACGCGCTTCCGGAGGTGCTCCGAAGACCTGGGGAGTTCAGTGCGTCGTCAGCGTTGTTCTCGTACAAGTACGCCGACGCCTGTACCAACAAGGTGGGGAAAGTGTTATTTTTCCCTCTCGAAACGAAGCACATGCCTCTCTCATGCTATAGGTGCCTAGAATCACTATAGAAATTATAGCGACAGCCATGCTCAAGCTGACGATAGGGACACGAAGGGGGAAAGGAAAAAAAACGCGCGGAATAAGTGCTTTATGCATTATGGGAATAATAGTTCTCTTTTATGAGCGTATAAACCGTGGAAATAGGAAGAGAAAGGGAAAAAGGCGTGTTGCGTGGGATCATTCCTGTATCTCATTTATCGCTGTATGTGGGCTTGCTGAGCAACTTTCCGTATACGCAAATGAGAGAGGGTTAAAACAACCAGGGATAAAAAAGAAACGAAAAAAAGAGAAATTACCATGAATGTGGGCTGTGCCGTCCATTAAAGATATCATTCTTCTCTTCGTTAGTCTGATTAATTTTGTCTTTCCGTGTTATCATTCTGTTAAAGGAAATTATACTCGATATTCTTTTCTTTGGGTTTATTTCGGATGTTCTGCGGCGGTGTGCTCTTTTTCCTGTTTCTTAGCTTCCTAACGTATTACTGTTATTAATTTCACTCCCCGAGACTTGAGCATGTCCCGAATCTCCAGGTTTTCCGTACAACAAAAAGGGGTGGGAATTATTATTTTTTCCCCTTCAAACGTTGGGTGTAGACGCTCATTTATCATTCTTATCACGCAAAACGGCGCCTTTTTACGTAGCTCAAAACCTTTTAATCCGCTTTATTTATGCGTAATGACTTCCGCGGGCTTTCAAAGTTCCGATCTGCAGAACAAACCCAACCCAAGTTGCGTTGTATCAATCCATCGTGCATCCAGGTTTCAATCCAAGATTGCGAAAAGGACCATTGCCATCCATTTTCTTAATCCATGGAAAATGAAAACGACAGCCCAGCAGGATTCCTTATTAATATCCTGGAAAGGTCCCTAATGTTACAAAGAAGAGTAATTGCTTCCCGGGGTGCTCAACTGCAGTTCTTTTAATTCCATATCCTTTAAACTTTTAATTTATATCCAAGATAAATTAAGGGAAAATAAGCTCGAATCCAATTTACTAGAACGAAATAAGGTTAATTTTTTTCTAGAAACTCCCGAAAGCTGTTTACCTGACAAGTCTTCTTTTGGGTTGAAACCCAAAAAGAAAAGGGGGTTTCATCAGACCCTTCTTTCGGGAACCCATAAAAAATCGAGGTCCACGAACCTCAAGTTCCCATCTGGGTAAACAATCGTGAAAAGTTTCCCAGGAAGATGATGGTGCAGCGTAGTAAAAAGCTGAGGTCTGTATCGGTCACCACGCCGTTGCCCTACGTATACATCCAGTAGGGATGCTACACGTCTCTACGTTGGTATGTTGTACGGGGGTCGTCTTTTCGCTCTCCTAAGCTGGTCTCTTGAAGAAAATGGTGAAAAGAAGGGAAAAACTTTGGGACTGATCCCATAAAAAAGCGCTGCCTGAGCCTTTTCAACAGTGCTTAGCGTTTGGCCACAAATCGATAAACTCCTAGAGTGGTTTTACTCTGAGTGTGTGTGCTGCTATTGCTCAAGCCCTCTTAAAACATGTAGAGGGACAGAGCGAGATCTGTATAAAGCAAACGTTACGGTAACCTGTCGACCATATATGGAGCCTCTTGGTCTAGACCAGACAGGCAATTACCCTTAGCAACTTGTTCATTACGACCACTTGCCTGGTGCAGTATTTAAAGTGATACATTTGGTCCGGTTGCAGGTGACACACCTTTATTTGCCTCAGTATGTCAAAAGTCCCAGCGACGGCCAACCAAACAAGCCCTCTAACATTTATAACCACTTCTTCTGGTAGCAGATGCAAGTGTGAAATCTCACACAAACAGTGGCGATTTGCTACAATAAAGATTTCAATACACTCTGAAAACTTTTTTTTCTCTGTTGGGGTAACACACATTGGAGAGGGAAAAAAATGTGATCTTATAACTAATCGAGAAAGGAGAGCTGAAAGGAAAGGAAAGCTCTGCTACACAATTTATGACGGCCCTTGTACGTAAACTGCTCTAGTAACGGTCCATGCGACATGTGAATAATTCAAAAGCGCCTCTAAAAGTTTTGTTTACTCTAACTTTCTGTACTGGCGCATAGTGCGGACTGAGAGGGTTTTAATCATGAAATTTTCCGAGAAAAAAAAATATGTTCCCTCTTTGGTCCACTTGCTCTGGCAAACACCGTGAGTTTTGTCCACCCTACCCTACATGAAGAAATACAGGACTTTTCTAGGGTTGGAATGGAGGCTCTTCAACATGCTACGTTTCCAGGTCTCAAAACACGCCATTATGCTAAGGCTACTCTAGCCACATCTCTCATGGGGATTATATCAGGAATTACACAGGAAATGTGACCATTCATGAGCACTTACATTTTTACAGTTCTTCTTTACAGTGAAGTTTTCGTTCATACAATCTTTTTGTTAAAATATGCTCCAGAATGTTTCTGGTAGTTTTCTGGGTGATTTGTGATAGCATTCTTCAGAAATTCAGACTTCATCTAAAATTGCGTCAAACTTGTCCGACGTATAGAAAAAATTTACTTAAATATGCAAAGCACGTGTTCGAGAAAAAAAAGTGTTCTTGTATAACGACTTGCAAAACTTTGTCGAATTGCTGAAAATTTAACAACTCTTTTTTTCAAAATATCTCACACACCTGCCAGCATTATTAACTTTCACTTTAATGTCAAGAAATCGATAAAAAGTATCCGATGGTGCTTGCGAAAAGGGCGATATAAATTTCGCACGTAATTCGCCCATACAGGGGCCTGAAGAAAGAAAGAAATAATTCAGAGGAAAGGGAGTTCCATGAACTGAAGTAAACATTTAGTCTGAGCATATACTCCAAGCGGAGTACACGGATCCGCTATACGTATTTTCTTCATCCAGATGACACTCAAGATAGTTCAAAGGGGAGGAGTTTATTGATTGAACATGATAGTTTGTAACGAACAGGCTAAAAACGGCCACTTGGCACGCAACACCGTGAGAACTTGTGCACATAATCCTGTAGCTAGCCGAATTTTTTTTAAAAAAATTGCAAGTCCGCTTACGAGTTTCTGAAGTTGAAAACCCGACAAAAAAGGAGCTCAGATCAGAGGCCTTAGTTTTGCATAGACAACAGATTTCTTGCTCTCTTTCTTCCCGAGGTTTTGCTTTACGTACTTTACGAGAAGTTCATTTCCGTGGAACTGATACCAGTCATGTGCCTTTTCCAGGCAATTCAGCACCAATTGGTCCCTCTCCTTCTCGTATTATCTTATTGTTGGCTCCTAACCTCGTAGCCGGGCGTTTTTTATCTCCCGGAAGAGCGCCCTCCTGCCTTGGCTCTTTCTCTTGACGCGTTCTCTTGTGTATAGAAATATACCTTCATTCTTCGCTAACGATTCATTATCTTCCTTCGCTCGAGATGCTCGACGCAGTAATGCTAACCTACTTTCCCTCCCAAAACTTGGAAGAAGACAAGATCCCCACGAATTCCCCAAGATTTCTGACTGTGGCGTTGACCTTTTGACTCTTTAGGGGTCTGAAAGTTTCATCCAAAATCGTGCATACTCCTCAAGAGAACATGGGAAGACAACATTAAACGTTACCCGTTTCGTCCCGAGTCAAGTAACAGAACACATTCCGGATAAATATAACAAACGAGCGATACTACAGCAATCTTTATTTAACGCGGTCTCGATGTACGCGCATTCGCTTTGCGCGGTAAGCAAATGTGCCTTCTTGAATTATCAATGGCATAAAAGATGTCTTCGGTAATGCAAATTGCACGGCAACGCTTCGGTAAATACACGCATCGATACGAATCGAAGAGTCGTGACGAATGAGCTGTCTTAAACTTGTATTGTAATGTTTATACGCAAAGCGCCTTATTCGCGATGGATACGTTCCGCAACAATGCATTGAACATAGAAACCATGAATTCAGGGTAGAAACAATACACTGGAACATAGGAATACGCTCCAAGGTTCCGAAGAAGAAAAGTAAATGATTTTCTCTTTTAAGTTTTCTGTTTTCCACAGTACACTGTGTTTACTCGATGGGTAAAACTGATTTGCTTTAAGGTAGAAACATTGGATTATGTCATTAGAATTATTTTTTTTTTGCTGCCTTTATGAAAAAAATTACTTAATTTCCTGTCATGTTTGTCGTCAATTTCCATGTTGAAAATCAGGCTTCGTTTCACAGATGGATAAATTTCCAGGAAAAGTCATAAAAAAACATCGGTCACTTTTAATCTTCCGCTCAGTTTCGGCACTGCAACTGTTCAAAGTGATTTCGAAGTATTCTATTTGCAAACAGCTAATCAAATTTCGGTTTACGTTAATGTTTTGCTAATATTTTGGATGGACAAAACATTCTCATTGTTCCAAATTAAAGCGCCTGACTATTGCTTTTCTCCCCCTCGCCTTCTGTGTTGATTGTTTTGTTCTCATAACGATATGCTTATTCAAATGATAGAGGTTGTTTTGTTACTATGTTCCAACACTAATCCGCTCTCATATTAGAATCACTTTCCATGACATCGACTAAGAATGAAAAATTTTCAACCCACGCACAGGCGAATTTTGCGGCCGCGAATAAAGACACTTGCCATAAACATTTCCTCTGTGAATACCGAAAACGCTACTAGGGGACCTGCAAACTGGGAGCTTTAACTGTATCCGTGAATTAACTTTAATGGCACAAAATACTGCCTTATTATCAGTCTTATTTTACACAAATAAATAATTAAAAACGCTTAAACACATTTTTACCACAATAAGAGTAAACCTTCCAAGAACACAGAGCACGTTCCTGTCGTACACATGCAAAGCATGTTGCGATTTACGTGATGTTTTCGCAGCACCCGTTAACCACGTAAATGCAGGGCTTGCTGTACGTAGTAGTTGGGAAGAAAAGAGCGTGAAGTGTATTACGTAATGGCGAGGGGTAAGGGATGAAGAAACGGCTTGGAACAGAAATGGGGACTTACTGGTTGTTGCAGATAATCCGTGGTGGTGCGATAAGGGACTGGCGTTGTCAATCTCACCAGTATGGTGAGGACGCGGGGGTAGTGCTGGCGGCAAATGACGTCCGTGTGCACAATCTTCGGCCAGCATCCCAGTGCCTCGTGTTGTCGAATGTAATTCCTCCGACTCCCTGCCGTTACCCATTGTTATCTCTTTTTCAAAATACTGCACTCGGAAAAAAAATGTAATCCTTTGGGGGTTTCCTAGAACGCGTGGGTGGGTTTTAAGGCAACCTTGACTTCACTGGTATAATCAGCATGTTAAATCGCTCTAGAAGAAAAAGATATTGCTCGGTTTGGCCTCCGTAATAATTCTTCGTCGCTCGAAAAGAGCTCCAGGCGTCAAGTTGCTAGTTGGGATCCTTTTTTTTCTCTCTCCTTTCCCGTAGGCTTGGTTTCTCGGACGCTCTTCTCTCGCCATTTACATTTTTCTTAAGCCATGTCTGGGGACACCTCTAGGATGAAATTTCAGCTTTTTGTGAGTTTCGAAGGCAAAGTTCCCGTCGAGGGGAGGGAGGTTTCAACTTCTCACGCACCCTCGAAGAACCGATGCTAAGGAACCGAACCAGAGCCAATTATTGGCCCAGGAATTCAGAAATGTTAACAATGGGAACTCTAGTAGGTTTCACCCTTCTTTGTTAGGGTTCATTTTCGTGTAAGGAGCCCAGGTTTCTCTCCCCCTCTTCGTCTTATTTTCAACAACCGGGGTTTGAGCTCCGCTTAGCAGGCTTCACTGCCGAGATGGCTACCATGGGTTAACAAGTGCCAGACTTGGTTCACTGGGGAAACTTGAAATAATTGCGACCGCAGCTCTTCCACTTACAGCCCATCGGGTGGAAGCACAAGCAAGTCAGGACACGAACACTACGACGGGCGTTATAAAACGCAGCCGTTGCTGGATATGTAATGTTTTAAGCACCGATTCCCCACATGTAAAGTTTCCGTTGTCTTCTCTAAAAAAAAGTCACTGCTGGATAGAAACGATCCAGAGCACGTTTTGAAATCTCTCGCCCCTTGTCCCGGGTGTCTCGGGCTACACTAACTTGGGTGTAACTTGTAAAAGAAGGCTGCACGTTTTCGATGGTCCAGTAAGAGCCTGGGGCGCTTTATCCATGACCGCGTCCACCCAAACCGGAGTTTAACTGCCAGATCCTGCTGCTGATGATGCCTGGGCTACGCGAAAACCTTAAGAATGTTACAGTGCCTTCCACCAAGACGTTTCTTCTCTTTGAGAGAGGTTCTTGGACCTTGTGTGTTGTGTGTGTGCTGTCTGGGAACCTCACCAAGGCTGGTTTCCCCTCTGGGCGGAGTTGAAGTTGGGTACGGTGCCGAAAAGAGGATGGGACATTCTATTGGAATAACATGGCTTAGGCAATTCACCTTGCCTTAAGCCTTTCTTAGCGTGTGTGACCGAAAGCGTCGCACTGATAACGCCCATAATGATAAAGTATGCGGAAAAGAGGCTCCGAAACGGAACAGCGTCGGCTAATGTTATACGTACAATTTTTAGCGGACACTTTTTTAACGTTTGAATGGTTTTCGGCGGAAGGATAGTGAAACGGAGTTGAAGGTACTTGCACACTTTGTTGTAGAAGAGGGAGATAAATCCAATGGGGAATAGCTTGCTTTAAGTTTACAGCGCAAGTTTATTTGCATAAGTGATTTTCGCATCGCTGGGCGCTTTCCATTAAACGAAAAAGCTACCGAGAAAGGATTAGACAATGAAATGTGATCCTATAATTCTAGTCCAGGACTAAATGGAGGAGCACGTTGCAGCATTGTAAAACAAAGAGCTAGGGATGAGATTGTTGCATCTCATCTGCTAATTTTCATTCCCAAAATGGAACCGAAACAACCTGGTATCGATGGCACTGAAACTAAGTTATTGGATTGAAGAAGGGTATCTATTTCAGAAAACGTGCTTGAGAGAGAGATAAACTTTTTTCTCTAAAGCTGAAGGAATGAAAGTGCAAGAGTACTTTTAGGTAGGTGACTTTAATCTGAGAAAGACGAACGTGAAAAGGACTGACTTTTTAAAACCAAAGATGTGAGATACTTTTGAGTTGCTGTGCGTTTTTGTGTAAGCTTCTTAAGCACAATGAAAACTAGATGAGAGAAAAAGGGCTACTGCTCTTTTTAGAATGAAAGTGTTAGATCTTCGATTGTTGAACCACAAGCGAAATTTTAGGTGTGGAGGCTACTGTACACACTGATATAATGACTCTTCGGCTTTTTGTGGTACGAAGTGCTGCTAAGTGTTATTTAATATGGTATTCCTTTCTCTAAAGTAAAAACGTAATATGTTGAATGTTGTAAAAAAACTGAATATATAGAATGCGGTCTAAATATTACCGGTTGACCTTCAAATAAAGCTGCCATTAAAGGCAAATTCTTCAGGGACTGTAATTAATATTATTATTGATGTGATAACAGATCTCGTTGGTACAAATATACGCAGGGAACGCCTTACTTTCAAGGACTTAAGGAACGGTGTTCAACGTTCAATGCACTGCAATTACTAATCTATCTCACTCCTGTGTTCTTCAGCTATCTCCAACACAATCCAGCTCCAATCAAGTCCCTTCCCAACCCTACCCTCCTAAATGTGCCCCAACACACCTTTTTGTTATTTTCAATTACAATTTATTTGCTTGTTATTCTAGTGCAATGTTTGTACGAACGGATGCCGGCAACAGGCGTAAGCCTACGCGGGCCAAATTCACTTAAAAAAATAAAAAATACAATCAAGCGGCAATCGGGTCGTGATGATTATTTAAATTATTGATAGAATTTTAAATATACAGGAAATTTTCATACAACTGTCATGCATGTCTGACCACAGAACTGCGGAAACTCAAACATCTTAAAAAAGTTGAACAGTCATCTTCGCAGTGTAGAGTGTTATATTACCAGGATTAACTCTCCAGAAAAGCAAGGTCTCAACGTTTTCTTTTTTTTCCTTTTCCATTTTATTATTTTCTCAAAGCTAAGCAGACGATGCTTCACGGAAAAACTGCAACCGAGATTAGAGAAAGACCTGAATACAAAAATTGACAAAAGAAGATCGATGAAAGATGAGTGCAAACTCAGTGTTACCCACACGTGAAAAAAAGTTGCGAATACGAAATAAAAAATCCGGCATTATAGGTCATAAATCCTATTTTAAAAAAAACTACAAGCGAAAAAGGGCTAGCCTTACCCTCTCCTTTCACATCTTGACATTAAATTAAAAAAGTCAAAACAGTTTAGAAGTCAGAAAAGGCACAAATCCACTATGTAAAAAGCCAGCAATAAGGTCATTTGCCTTTGTCCAATTCCTTGAAAGTAGCTGGAAAAGACAAGGCAAAAGGAGTAAACGAGATAGAAGTGACTGGACACATTTTTTGTCGCAAAAGTTGGTTGCGTCAAACTCTTTCTTACTTAAACATTTCAAATCTTTCCTCCCACCTTCTTCGCATCAACGCTGAATAATAATAGTAAAAAAAACTAACAAAAACCACGAACAATCATAAATCAAGCTACCGACCAGTTCTTTGCATTTTTTTTCTCTCGCAGGAGCACACATACATTATGACACTTGTTTTGCCTGCTTGTTCCTAAACTGTACAGTAGTTCGGCTAAGAAATTGAGTACCGTCATCCTTTTTCTTCACAACACTGAAGTTACTGCTTCTGGAGAGAACATTATATGTTTTACAAACCGCACGTATACTTAATACTTTTTTGTCTAAATATAAGTGTAATTTCCCATGTGTGCTTACACGAGGATACATGAATGTCCGGTCCCTCTCCAGAAAAATCTTTTGGAGGCCGAATTAACGAGGTGCTGCAGCTGAGCGAGAATACGGGAAATGGCTAACAAGCAAAGCGTAAGAAATCTTAACAGTTATGACGACAATAAATGATATTTGGTAAAGTAACTGAAAACCAAATGCGTTTGCCATCATAATACGAAATGCGATCACAAATTAATTTTTAAAAAATACGAAAGCTTTGACCCCTTAATCAATCATATGTTCTTACCTAAACGAAGTGAAATCCACAACGAGTGACAGACCATGGACAGACTTATCAACTAACTAGGCAAAATGAGGGACCTTTCACATAGATACCAGCCAATTAGCTTGCCAGCTTCAGCTAATACACCACAGTTTTAAAAAAGAGATGGAAAGATAAATAATTGATACAAATGACTCTAATGACACGAAGGTATTCTTAGCAAAAGTAACACAAACCCCTCAAGCATAATTTATCGTTCAAGGGAAAGAGTGCAATTTAAAAAAGATTAATGAACGCGAAAAGCGAACAGTAAGGGGAGTGTTCCGTATACAAAAACAGTTAACGCCACAAGGGAATGACGCACCATGCAGGAGACATGAGCACTTTGCTCCTAATTTGTATAAGCCAGGAGGAGATGCGTGCTTAATCGAGGATTAGAGTATATCTTCCCCTGGGATACCTTTTTAAAAACCAGATTTGTGAAATGCAAACACACTACTGTTACATTTGACAGGAAAAAACGACGTTATTTTGCTACGAGAAAGAAAGTGAGAACACGATTTATGAAAGAACGGCATTGCAGGTGTACGATCGTTTGCCATTTTTTACACTTTTTATTTGAAAAGTCACTAATGAGATCTTACCACCTCGAGCGGTCTAATTTGTATTTTGCAACACAACTAATCACAGCGGCTTGTCTTGCGATTATCTCTCAATGGAGACGAAGGGTATGCGGAAGCCTTTGATGGGTTAATAAAGGGTTTTACATAGAACGGACAACGCTAATTTGAAATACACTAGATTGGGGTTCGTAACGGGAGGAACGCGTATGCCCTTGGGGTAAAAGTTAAAGAGTTCAAGAATACTAGTGGAGTACTTCAACTGTATAAATTAAACCGTTCCAACGGTAGCAGAAAGGTAACAAAACGGGAAATGAACCTTTTCAAAGAAAATCCAAGAATAAATGTTATCGTCGCTACCAAAAAGTGCGGAGGTAAAAATACTGTCCGGGACATTTTCGACTGTCTCGGCAATCATACGCGCAGCCTTCCGCATTTGCAAGTTAAACCTAACTTCTGTACCGCGATACGTTGCAATTGAAAAATTAAGTCAACCAGAAAATAATCTTCCAACCGTCTCAACTATCATAAGACTGCTTCTTTTTCGTGTGCGATGGGTTCTAAAATTACTTTCGTTCTAAACTCAACCTCTTTTCAAGGACATAAAAAGCTCATCGCATGATGATCACAAATAATAATAAAAAACAATTTTGTATAGTTTTCTGACTAAAATAACCTTATTTAGTTTTATTTTGATTGAAAATTGTTTGTTTAATTAAACTAAAAGGAATATGTTTTTTATTTTAATTTGTTAGTACAGTACTTTTCGTTGGTTTCATCTCTGAAAACGGACATAGTCTTAGGCCTAATGTAGGCGTCACATTGGAGTTTTCTGGGACATATCTCATAGTAAAATCTGTCAATCCGACTTCGGCAGCTTATTGATTTGTCAATCACTCTTGGTCCATACTAGTCAAAACAAAGTGCTCTACTGAACGATATCCTCTTGTTTATATTGTGTACCCAGGCAGTTTATAAGGTGATTCATCACTCTGCACCAAAGCATTATTCCAGAAAGCTAAATTCGGACATCATATAGTGTTCGATAATTTCTATTGCACTGATAGTTCCACGTTATAATTTCAAACAAAAAGTGAAGTACTTGAATCAGTAACGTCGCTTTAACACAAAATTCATTACTTACTAATCCGATGCATGTTGCCCTCTCTTTCCTGTTCATCAAACTACAGACCTTGCATAACGTTAACATTTCATAACTTAACAAGCTAAAGTTTGTATTATTTCCTGTCAACAAACTCTTTGACAACCGTTGTTAACGCACAAAATTTATCGTCATCAATGGCAGTTCGTATTTTCTTAAAGAATTCCAAATAATGGTGGAGATTGTGCCTAGCAGAAAAATACATAAAACACACTATAAAACGGAAAAGATTCGGGCTTACATCATGAGCAACATCGGTCCCAAAAGTTCTTTCGCAACCAGCAAGTGGTGTATATAAGAACGTGAAAATTGTCGACAGGTGTAACACGCACAGTTCTCCAACAATGGTTTGGGATCGCTAAAATACCTAACAGAACACAGTCTCAAAGCACAATGCTTTAAAATGAAGTATTTACAAACTTTTTATCCCAAAGGCTAATTTCGAACGATCTAGAAGTCTCCTCTAGAATGCCATCGTTCCCTTGTTCCCGCGATTCCAATTCTTTCTGTACAGGTATTGTTTCAGACGGCATAGGCACTCTACAAAGAAATTGTAAGACAGTCCAAACAATCACAATTTTTCCCATATACTTGGATTGATCTGTAGAGATCGGGTAACACAAAGCCCCGCCCCTTTCTGTAACTAGGTATACGTAGGACCCATCAAACATATCAACTCCTTCATTTATTAATTGAAGGGTAAGAAGTGGAGTTATGGGTCCAGGGAATAAAACGGGTTTATCTCCAGGCAATAAGCTCTTAGAGGTTGCCCATAGTTAGTAAACAACCTAGAACTTTCTATCGTAATTACCATAATAGAGTCTAGAACGGGCTTCAAGTCTTCAAAAACCAACTTTTCAGCTGCTGACCCATTAGTATGGAAACCGTCTAAGATAAAGCCGTCTACGTTTCGTGATACGACTTGTTCTGCGCATCGTACACGTTCTCTAACTGAGTAACCTCCCTCTATTGAGCTCCATATAGCTGTCTTTCCCAACACCTGTGGTGGTATATCAATACTAAATTATTTGTACTCGTATTTTGTGGTAATTTGGTAACCTCTGATGTTTCTTTGAGTTTGATACACTCGTCAAGTAATGCCAATGTTCGATTAACCGCTTTTATCAATCGCTTACTCGTAGTGCTTGCACAAGTGTCGCCATCACATAAGGCTTGGAACACAGAAGGCTGGAATGCTTCAACCGCGGAGATATAGCTGTTTAAAAAACGGATGCGACGATTCTGTAATTTTCTTACTTAAAAAGTGCAAATAAATGTATACCTTCTGGCGTCGATTTGTTTCCTTCCACTCCTAGAAAATATGGAGATACCAGCCTTGTCGTTGTAACCGGTTAGCAATGCTTGAGCTGAATCCTGGACGCTCATATAAGATGGGTAATCCTACATTGATATACAGGAAAAGCGAGTTGGTGTAAAACTAGTTTGGCACCAGAAAAAGGTAAAAGGACAATCTCTAGTTACTTACATTTAAACCGGCAAATTCCGTTAACGCTTTACCAAAAGCTTTAATACTTTCCACGGATTCAATTGACGATACGAGTGGTAGTTGCACAGGTAACGGCGCCTTTGAAACATTTTGCAACAAGGAATGACTCAAATATGTAACAGAACCCCCCTAGATCATTGAGAAAGGTTCAAATTCACTCAAATGTAATGTTTTGCATCCATTGTCAAGTCGTTCGTCCAAACAAAAGGCGACGAATTTTCAAACCTACCCTAGTGTGTACAAAGAAATTGGGGGTATCTATCACATTGTCACTGTTACTCTGCAGGGTTAAATAACCAGTCCTGGCTCTTGAACTACGGGCAGTGTTTGTTAAGAATTTCATTCCTTGATTTTTAGTCAAGCGCGGGCTTTTATTCTGTCAAAATCGGTCCAAACAAACCCACTATACACACGTGCTTCAACTGGAGATAACAAATGACGACCTGCGAACAGCTACGCGAGGAATCTTTTTCGTCTTTTGTCCATAATAAATTATTAATATAAAAAATCGTAAGACAATACTGCATATGTTTCTGTATATCTTAGGTTCGGCAGTTTTGAACACAGGACATGAGTTTGAAGGTTGAAATAGTGTGAGTCTGATCATCGCATTTTTCAGTTTGCCTATCAATCGGAAAGTACGTTCTTTCTTACTTACCCCAAACACCTATAGGTGGCATTCGCTGACGAATTACAAGATAAACAATCACCGGGAAAATAATATCGAAACACGTGTTCGGTTCTTCATTAATAAACTGGACTAGACATTTGACTTTCGCATAGCCAACTCAGAATGGTAATACCTTAAGCAATTTACTGTTACATAGTGCTTGATTTCTCCTTGCAATAGCCTAAAACACCACTTCAGAAAGCTTTGGGAGATGGGAAGAAACTTATTCACCCCAAGAGTCGAAAGGCTGCCCAGTTTTCACGCCAATTTCATAGGTATAACAGCTGTATCAGTTCTCTTTTACAGTTTATTATTTCTGTGTTATTCTAGAGGTGTGAGAGTGGAAAAGAAAAAGAAGGAAACCAATTTGAAGATGGCCCTAGTTGGTGATAAGGTGGTTTGGTTTAAAGAACGCTTGCTTCCTGATGTTGAAGAATACACACCAGAATTGACGCTTAATTTGATAGAAGAGTAAGTCGTCTTTCACTCGGAGATGTCGAGTACACCATGTTGATTTGTACGTATTTAGGTATCTCAGGAGATTTGATGAGGAATTGGAGCAGATTGAAATAAAAAACCAAGTTGGATCCCGAACATCCCGCCAACACGCTTCAAGGGAAGATACAATCAAGCACACGCAAGAGTTGGAAAGACAGGAGTTCGAAGGCCCAGGTTTCGGTAGATAATTAAGTCACAAGTCTCCTCAGATTATTCATAGTATAAAACTTTTTTTTAAGAAATACCTGACATTCTGTCGAAATCAACTCTTGACCACTTGAGGAAGTGGAATGGACAGCTAAGGTTTCTTCAGAATATTCCCTTAAAGCGCTATAGGAAGAAGTTTTTGCTGTCCAAAATAAGTGACCCATCAGCAAGTGAAACAATGGATTAAACGATTGAAATGTATTCATTACGTAAATACAGAATCTTCTTTATGCTATTCTGCGTGTCGTAACCCTTGCATGTTGGACAAATGATAGACAAGGAAAGGCCACGGGCGCCCCATGCTGCAGTGTTATTCAATCCGCGGGCAACGTGTGTCCATCACGGTGGTTAGCGTGCCCGCGGGTTGAAGTAGGATTGGCCCTTCTGTTTCCATATAACTTGCATCAAAGGGCTACGGGCACTTCATAGTCGCTGGAGCTGAGTCATCGTGACTGCGCATCTTAAATGCTTATGGATGGAAAACGAGAAAATGTCGAGTCATCCTTTCTCTTTTTTTTTCTTCGTGGTCACCGAGTTACGAAGAGCTGACAATGGGAATCCGTGTGTCATGGAAAACGGCATCTTTGTGCTATGCTTGACGCAAACCTTGCTAAACTCGCAATCCTACGCAAAAGGCAGTGTACTTTAATGTCCATAGTTTTTGTTTTTGAAATATTTTCATGACAATAAACAAACGCTGTGATAACAAATTCGCGCGAGCTTTGGGTAGCAAGAGTTTGCGAACCTCTTGTAAAAATTCTTTAATGACATAAAAAGTAGCAAGTTTTGCAAAATGCAAAATTTCGTTACTCAATTAGTAACGTAATAATCACCGTTTATTTATTTAGGGAATACAAACGAAATAAAACCTAAAAAAATCTCTGGGAAGCCTTCCGTAACATAAGTTCGCAATTTTTTTTCATACAGCTTTTGAGTATTATGAAAAAAAGCACACGTATACATCGAAAATACACAATGAATACAATGTGCCTGACAGACATTTCACATACCCGTTCGAGTTTAAACTGAGCTGGCGACCAATTTCGGAGGAGTCATTCTACTTAAAGAAGGTGAGTCCGATCTCAACTGAGAAAGAACTGTCAAGCAATTCAAATTGTTCACGGATGGGTAGAGAAAGTGTTATGCCTGGTGCACACTGGAATGTCGTTTATGCCAACATACGCAACATATGACATACGACTATTAAGATATGCAGCGCTGAGATTTTAGTATCCAAGCTTTAAATTTAAGTTCAACACAGATTGCGATCAGAGGTTCTGACAACTAGTAATACGCTAATCAAATGGAAACCAATAAAACAGACTAAACGGCGTTAAAATACAATCGAGATCTACAAGCTAGCGAGCCTCTGATATCCAAGATCTTTCGCGTTGAACTTGGTCCCGACCGACCCCATGAGACATCCTACGGTCTAAGGGTCGAAGACGCGCGGGGCAACGTTCGATAATTGAGTAATTGCTCAATAATTCAATGGAAGGGAAAATAGCTGAATGTATTTTGATACTTTCTAGCTTACCTTGGCCACTTTCGTCTCCATTTCGATTTGTTCCTGCTTTAAAAAATGTGCGAAAACTTCACAAAATTAAAATTGCACGTAAACCTAGAAAACCTATCTTTCATCTTACATTATCAGACCTAAGTGTCTTTAAATCATATTCTAATCACTTTAAGATAAGAGATGCAAAGCAAGCCAAGATAAAGGGAATTTATTTAAGACTGCACAACTTCATTTACAGACACTTGCTCCAAAGTTGAGGACAAGCATACGTCAATACTAAGGTAAATACAGATATTGACAGGTTTACTACATTTAAATAATCCCTTTCCTTTACGCCATTTAGCCAAAACCATGCCCGAATACCGTTTACATTACTTTAACTCGCGCGGCCGCGCCGAAATCATCCGCTTGATTTTCAAGGTCGCCGGCGTCGACTTCGAGGATATTCGCTACAACCCTGAGACTGAATGGGCCGCAGTCAAGGACAGTATGTCAAACTATGAAATTACTAATAAAACGAATTTGCCAGTTTTATATTTCCTGCTTCTTGTCTCCTTGTAGGTATGCCCTTTGGACAAGTTCCCGTGCTCGAAATTGACGGCAAAAAAATCGCACAATCTCCCGCCATCGCCCGCTATTTAGCCGAGGAATTCAAACTCCTTGGCAACGATAAAATGGAAGCACTTCAAGCCGACATGATTGCTGGCAGTATTAGTGACTTGATTCCTCGTATGTTCCTTTTACTTTTTCATGCGTAGAACATAAAAATATCCTGAATATTTAATTTAGATGCCCGCCCTGCTATGATGGAGAAGGACGAAGCTAAAAGGAAGGAACTCGCTAAAAAACTCTTCGTAGATATTATTGTGCCTTATTTGGTCCGTTTAGAGAAAATTTACAAGGAAAATGGAAAGGCATATTTGGTCAGCGATAAGGTACGTAAACGAACCGAGTTTATTTCAGTGCCAAAACTAATTGTGAACATTCTAGTTAACATGGAGTGATTTGGCTTTCTTTGCTTTCTTCAATCTCGGAGTCGAGCACAAATCCACCGATGTCATTTTCGGCAAAACACCTGCTTTAAAGGCTTTGTACGAAAAGATCGCCAACATACCTGCCATTAAAACCTGGGTCGAAACTCGCCCAGCTTCTGCAACGTAATTGTCATTCAGACGACTTGTAATTCTCGTCTACAATTATGTCTGATTTTCGTGCCCGTTATCATATACCAGACGATAATAAATGTGTTGTAACCGCGAACCTCGGTATAGCTTCCGTTCTCAACGTCGAATTCCTAAAATTGTTATGCGCTTGACCAAGTTCGTGATCCGCAGGGCACGGTCTTTTAGTGTACACGAGTATATGTTACGCTTCGTTCTCGAACCGTCGAACAAACTACGTTGTGCGTTGCTACCACTGGCATGACTCCAAACTCGTAGCGCTATAAGAGGTAAACTCCCGGCATTGGCTGCGTTCCTTCCAGTCAGACGTGTTGACGTGTCGTGGTCAGGTCTCAAACTTGCCGGCTTTAACAAGTAAAGTTGCCCTTTGTATTCCAGGAATACGAGTATTAACTGAATCTTTCCGCAGAATTTAATCATGCCTCAGTACCGTTTGCATTACTTCAATTTCAAGGGACGTGGTGAAGTTATTCGTCTTATGTTCAAAGTAGCAGGCGTAGAATTTGAAGACATACGCTTTGAACGCGAAGAATGGCCGAAGCACAAAGAAAGTAAGTGTTGCCAAGCTTATCGTTACCATTACTAAGCATTATCAATTGTAAACATTAAACATTTTTATAGACATGCCCTTCGGTCAGGTTCCAGTTTTGGAAGTGGACGGCAAGTTGTTGGCCCAGACTAATGCAATTTGCCGTTACTTGGCCAGCGATTTTAAGCTCGCTGGAAACGATAAGTGGGAGGCAGCGCAGGCCGATGTCATTGCAGATACTCTAACCGACACTATGGCTGGTAAATGCTCCACCTTGTTTGAGAAAGAAAGATATTTTACTCTGTCTCTTATAGGCCTGCGTCCGATTATGTGGGAGCAAGACGAAGAGAAAAAGAAGGAGATGTCTTTGAAATACGTCGCCGATACTCTTCGTCCTTTCTTGCGTCGACTGGAGAAGCTTTACCAATCTCAAGGCAGTGAATATTTAGTCGGCAAAGATGTAATCCCTTTCATGTCTAAAAGCAACGTCTCTTACAATTTTGTTTCTTTTTTATCTAGCTAACATGGGCTGATATTGCCTTCTTCGCATACATGGACGCTTGTCTCTCGCGTTTCGGGGATGATTTGTTCAACGAAACACCTGGTTTAAAAGGCGTCTTCGACAAAGTTGCTAACATTCCAGCAATCAAGGACTGGGTCGAAACCCGTCCCCAAACCGCAATCTAAATTATGTGTAATACTTATACTCTTGTTATGCCTTTTTGGTATATATAATTGAAAGTTAAAATAAACCTTCGTATTCACCTTAAAACGCCCCTTGTTGTCGCTGTTTCTATGGTAACGAGCATAGCGCAAGATAGTTCATTCAATAGATCATAAAGAAATTGGGAGGACCCACCTTTAGCTACTTTCTCAAGCGTCGTGCTACCGTTATCGGGCCTTGTCACCACACCCCTCTTATTAAGGCGTGCTATCGCACGAGCTCAAACTCCAGTCCCTTGCTATCAAGTGAGCTGTACAGACCTTGCCGGTGTCGTGTTTATCATCGTAACGTCTCGTGATAGGTTACTAGTGAATAACTTCTCCTCTTCAAAGCTTCACCTTACTGCTTTATTTTCAGAGTTTCCTTACCTCCGAGATGCCTGAATACCGTTTACATTATTTCAATTCTCGCGGAAGAGCGGAATTAATCCGGTTGATTTTCAAATACGCTGACGTAGCGTTCGAAGATGTGAGAATCAGCCACGAAGATTGGCCTCAAATCAAGCCAAGTAAGAAGAAACTATCTCTTAAAAATATCTGCTTGACTAACACGAATTTGGTTCCGAAGCATTGCCTTTCGGGCAAGTACCTGTTCTGGAAGTCGATGGGAAGTTTTTATCCCAAAGTCTTGCTATTGCTCGGTATTTAGCTCGGCAATACAAATTAGTTGGCAATGACGATTGGGAGGCGGCCGTAGCTGACATGTTTGTCGACACCATTGGAGACCTCATGACTGGTAAGGTCGAACACATATTACTGTCGGAAACCGAAGGACTTGCTAGACCGTCCGAAGATTAATTGAGATCTAACTTAGCGTCGAAGCCTATGGTATTGGAGACGAACGAAGCGAAGAAAAAGGAATTGGCCGAGACATTCTTGAAAGACAAAGTTTTACCTTGCCTGGCCAGTTTGGAGAATTTTTACAAAAAGAACGGCACAGAGTATCTGGCTGGCCCAAACGTAATTTAACCAAAATAAATTTATACTTGCTTGAATTTTATTTATTTGACGTGGCAGGTAACATGGGCTGATTTGTCCTTTTTCAATATCATCGATCACTTGACCAGACACTTTGGAGAACAAATTTGGGCTCAAGCTCCGGCGCTCAAGGGAGTGTGTGCGAAAGTGGCCAACATTCCATCGATCAAGGATTGGATAGAAACTCGTCCTCAGACCGAAAGATAAAGCAAGAGGATTTAATGAACCATAGTTGACTATTGTGGATCATCACTTTAGTGGATTACAATCAGACAAATACAATAAATATAATAAATAATACAAAACTTTCATAGCTACTAATAGCGGCGTTAAGTATAACCAATGCCTGAGACAGCAAACATCTCGTACAACGGACGTACTCGAGGACCAAAAAAGTTTTTCGTTAAAGGAACGGTGTCCCATATAACGGACCACGGTACGGGCACCCGAGACGTTTTTTCAGTTGTTAAGAGCTATATAACTTCGCTCCTGGACTAGAAATCATAGCCAATAGACACTTATTAACGAACGTTTTGAAATTACAGTTCAGTGTGTTCTAAGGAGTCAACTATTGGAGCAGTGTTGGCCAGTAGCGATTACTCCTTATAGAACAGGCGTCAGAGGGCAGTGTCGATCATATATTCGTTAATAAAAAATCCATTAATTATGAAATTGAAAAATCGCTTTTAGTTTCAATCTACGCAAGATAAATGCAATGAAATTCATCAGATCAGGGAATGACTCGCGAGAAATATGCAGTCGTGTACGACGGCAGATATGCAAGGAAAACGACAAGAATGTCTTCTACTGGAGGTGGTCTCAGAAATCTCCGATTTGTTCAAAATAACATAATATAAAACAAAATCTAGCAAAACTAGTACAAAATATGAAACGGACACCGTGTAATCTAAACATTTTAATTTAGGGCTTAAAAATACATATATGGGGATATTTTTTACCGAACTAGGGTACGAAGTAAATTACTTTCATAGCAGCTTACGGGAAAAAGCGTCTCGTGTAACGAACGCTTTTTTCATGGAGCTTTGCCGGAGACGGATGAAGATCGTTAAGCGAATTCAGGTTAAGCACCACTGTTAAGCGAATTCAGGCTTACCTACGTTATTTCAGTTATAACCTTAATTTCTAGGAACATCCTTAACTATTTCACTGACTATAAACAAATCTATCAGGCGAAAGTACCAGTAGTTCTCGTCGATTATATTAGTGATGACCATTTTGCGTTGTCACGATGACGAGACCAAATGATGAGAAAGTCTTGGTGGCAGTGGGAAAAACGGCGGGGGACTGTACCCAAGATGCTTCGGGAGTTCTAAATTACTATAGTTTTCGCGTATCAGAAGGGCTGTTTCGGTACACGAAAGATGTAATCATGAGAAAAAGGTTCAGTGAAATTACAGACAAATGTTACAGAGTGTACAATACATATCTTAAATTTGCACAATAATAATAGGATTATGATTAATAACAAAACTAACTTTTCGCAATCTTCAACCCAAGAATAATTTTAAAAATCTACCCGATAGTACTGCAAGCTCTGGAAATATTTCTAAACGAACTCATATATATAGCATCCCCGCCATCAATAATTTCCACATCCAAGGGTAAGCAAGCAATCGGGACTGCCCATTTTTATCTCATTGTTGCTTTGCCTTGATAATCCGGAAAAGATGGCCAATTTCTTTTAATTATTTGTTATCATTATTTATCATCGCGTGCGTAATCTTCTGTCGTGAACTTCGGCACACGTATAATGTATGTGCGGAACAAGTCCATATATGGAAATGTCTTGACTTATATGTCTCAATTAATTTGCCGAGTTCGCGACAAAATATATCAGACACGGTGACAAATGATGATAACAAGTATAGCTAAGAGTACGATTAGCGCCGTCGATCGGTTTCTGACAACTAAATAAGACTTAGAATAAAAATATTCAAAAGGGAATCCAAAGATTAGCTTCCGGAAGTGTATAGAGATACTGAAAAAACGTCTCACTGAGAAGGTCATAAACGTTCGAAGGCTTCTCTTAATTACTGTATTATCTACCCTCTGAGTAAGAGTCAATTAAGCCAATCTTTTACATGGAACAACATTAGGAAACTGGTGCTTAACGATCAGAAAGTCAGTAGGACAGGTGAAATAACGCTTATCTAATCCAAATACAAGTCCCTGAAAAACCTGCCCGAATGTTTGATATGCAAATGGAACTACCTGGTGTGGGCGAATGAGTGCAATATTCCACTAGTCTGTCAACTCGACTCGAACACAGTTGCTGCCACACCGCAACTACTGTACCATGTCTGTGAAAAAAGGTAACTTCATTAGTTATCGCCAAAAAGTTTCACTAAATCTCATAATTCCTTTCTAAGTTATTATCGAGGAAATTGCAAAGGAAACCAACCTGGCCGACTACACTTTACACTATTTTAACTTTCGTGGCCGTGCAGAAATAACGCGCCTGATCCTAGCTTACGCCGGCGTCTCGTACGACGACCATCGTGTCGCAGGCGAACAAGAATGGAAAATACTCAAACCAAGTAAATTATTAAAAACAATCCATCTACCAAGATGAACTTCGACTGCCAACTCCAGAAATGCCTACGGGGCAGCTCCCGACTCTTGAAATAAAGTCGGGTAAAAAACTTGCCCAATCGCTCTCCATTGCCCGATACCTGGCTCGTAAGCATCGATTGACCGGCGCCAACGCATGGGAGTCGGCTCAAGTAGATATGCTGGTGGATTACATAACTGACACCTCAACAGGTTTGTTCACGTTCATAATTATTCCATAATATTCAAGCTCTTCTCTACTTTTGGTCTTTCCATTGACGTCCCAAAAAGCTTGCTTTCCGGCATTATTCGAGGAAAACGCTTTTAAGAAGAGAATTCTCATGGAGAAAGTAACAAAAATTATTCGCCCTTTCTTTGACAAAATCGAAAGTACCATTACAGAGAATGGGAAAGGCGTCCTCGTTGGTAATCAGGTGACAAGATATTTGGTGCGGAGGTTGATTAATCATAATAATAACTGCAAGTTTAGCTGACGTGGGCTGACCTATATCTGTTCACCACCCTGGATATATTTTACTTAGTCGATGCGAAGATGGTAGATGGCTATGATAACATAAGAAAACTAAGCGACCGAATTGCCAATCAACCCGGAATAAAAGCTTGGATAGAAAAGCGACCCGTGACACCATTCTAGTTATTAGCCTAATGACCGTGATAAGCTCCCGAAAACCTGTCGAAGTGTAGACTTTGAAAAAAACTTTAAAATTCATCTAAATGCCAAGTCATCACAAAATCTTATGATTGAACGGTCACAAATAAACGGTATCTATCATCCTTATCTCCCCACTATTGCTTTCCACATTTTACGCGGGGTCTAGCTTTAGATAAGTTCCCTATCTCCATAAACCGGCTTAGTCCAAATAATTTAGTGACTTGGGAGCGACACGAAACTGAGTGATGTCTGAGAAAAACGGTACTTTTAATCAAAACAGAACTTTAATTTTATTACGAGTTACCTCAACCGCAAAACTGTTACGATCTTTTAATGTGCAGTTATTATTCACGAAGCGCCGAAGGCGCCATCCAGGCCAACAAATTTGGGCGGAACGCCATCTTTCAAATTGCACTACTTCAACTTGAGAGCCCGAGGCGAAATCACTCGACTGATTTTCGCTTACGCCGGCGTGGAATATGAAGACAGACGGATTGAATTTCCAGAATGGCCTAAGATCAAACCAAGTAAGTAAATTTGCGTGAAAATAATTACTAATTTGACTGGCTATAATTACTAAATTGACATATCCCCGAAGCTACTCCGTTTGGTCAGCTGCCAGTATTAGAAGTTGACGGTATAGCTCTACCACAGTCTTGTACGGTAGCACGTTTCCTAGCTCGTCGATACGGACTTGGTAAATATCCATCTGAAGATCTACTTTTAAAAAACACACATTAATTTTCTGTTTTAGTGGGAAAGGATGACTGGGAAGGGGCCCAGGTGGACATGCTTGTCGATTACATTTCCGACAATCTTAAAGGTAATTTTCTCGGAATAATATTACAATACTTTTGCTTCTGACTTGTATGTTGTAGGTATTTTCCACGCTGTGACTGAGCAAAATCAGTTCAAGAAACAAACCATGATCGACAAACTGGTCAAAGGAACCCTAAGACCGTTGTTGATTAGGTTGGAAAGTATTATGAACGAAAATGGAACGGGTTACTTAGTCGGAGAACAAGTAAGATAATCATTATGTGAAGCAAACACTATCACAATGCATTATTGTAGCTTACATGGGGCGATTTGTTTTTGTTCTCAATTTTGGACATTATCAATGACGTCGATCCTACTCTGGTGAAATCCTTTGAACTTCTCGAGTCTTTCACTCAGAAAGTTCAAGATATGCCCTCAATTAAAACCTACCTCGAAAGCCGACCCAAAACGCTCGTTTGAGCCCTACCAAATGTGGTTGGCCTATTGTAAAACAGAACTGGGATGTTTATTGAAAATCATTACACAACACGTTTTGCCCATGTCCCTAGTGTTTTAGCTATACGCTCTATCGAAATGAAAACTGAGGTTGAATTGTAAAGAAAACAAATACGTAGTAAAAAAAGTGATAAAAATGTCTCGTTACATATTTCATTATCTCTGCACACGTGCTCCACGAATATTAATAATAGAAATAATGCTATTCATCACACCAGTCGATTTGTTTCCCTCAAACTCATTGGCGAGCGACAGGATTTTTTTTTTACTGTGCCACAACTTTTCTTCGACACAAGTACACGAAAAAAGCCAAATCAATGAAACAAATTGATTGCTAACTTTCTTAAAGCACTATGAATAGTAGTGGGTTTGGCCAAAACGTAAGAAGTGGAGAAAAAATAATTTAGACACTCAATCGATTTTGACTGTCGAGTAGATTTTCTTGACAAAATAACTCGCGCCGACATAACCCACCGTACCGCACATCAGACCCAAGGCCAAACTAAACATGGCCATGTAACCAAAGTAGAATGTCGTTTGGAAAAATCCGTACATCCTTCAAGATATCAATAGAGTTAGCAAGTCTGAATACAGGAGGGGACATAAGTAACGTACTTGGTTTTGAAGAAAAAGTAATAAATCGCGTACAAATAAACGTAACCGGCCGTTGATGCTGCGGACAAAAAGCTGGTCCATTGCCTACAAGTTAGAAGGATTAATACTCAATTTTATTCGTATAAGGTAAGCAAAAACATTATGGAATCGAAAAACAATGATCAGTAAAAACAACGGAGACAATAAAACACAAAAGAAGTAAAAAATTACCATCGGTAGTCTTCGGCGTTCAGTAGGAAGTACGTACAAACGATCGTAACGCACACGGTGACGGTAATAAGAATAATGAATACGAGAAGCATAAAGCCATAAACGTAGTAAATCTTGTAAGCCCAAAACGACGTGAAAATGAAATACCTAAAAAAAATTCCTTAGATTATCTGTCCAAAAAACTGCCCAAATATTTTACATTTCGATGAAAATAGAACCGAAAGGTAGGATCCCTCCAAGGAGAATAATCACGCCAGGTTCCATAAACCATTTCTTTTCAGGGATAGGGCGCGGTACAGCATTGACACGGCAAGGTGTATCCGGCTGTCCAGCCAGGTTACGACCCAAAACAGTGCCCACCAACGTCAAAGGAAGGATGACAAACACGCAAATACATGTAATTGCAACCTGTAAAGGTTAGGATAATGCTGAGCAAATTTGAGATAGGAGATCGCATAAGTTTTCATACCATGGAACCGAATGGAATGGCTCTAGAGGCATGGTAATATATAGCAATAAAGTTAACGAAGAAAGCAGTGCCACAAACGACTGCTGGGATCAGGGCTGCCGAGACCACCGTTTGACGAATCCAGCGTTGTCCTCCAAGACGAGCGTACAAACTTCCGCCAAAATAACCATTGACAGGTGACGTAGCTGCGTATACGAAGATTGCAGTGCTGACTAAGGATCCACGCCTGGAAAGAAACAGAAAAACATAAAAGTACAGAAACAAACAGAAACAAAAAGAGAAATGCGTATATCTGGTTTCGTGAACCTGGCGAAATATAGTGACATCAAACAATTAGTTTAATAAATTGCAGTTATTAACTTCCAGTTAATCTGCTATAAACCAAGCCTTATATACTAGAGGGGAAAAGGAAACGGCGGTAGATAATGACGGTAAACGCTTTCATACTCGGTGTAGAGCTCCCCTAGGATCGCTATGATGATAACACACAGTGTCACAAAGATAATTTGATAACCACTTCCAATAAGTGCTGAAAAAAATGTGGCATGTGCAGCTGGTCTGAAAACGTCACCATGGACTTGTTTCCATCCGTATTCGTCGCCCAAGTCTTTTTCCTGTCATTAAGCACATTGGTTTGCGTTAAAACTTGATAATGACGATAATTCCACTTTTCATACCATATCATCCATCTCTTCGTCTTTGCTGTAGCGAGCATAATCTTTTCGCAAAGTTCGCATGAGGATCATAGATACTAAACCGACCAAGAAGATGACCATCATGAAGCTGTTGAAAATGCTGAACCAATGGATCTGTAAAAAATTAACAGAAAGATAATAATGGCATCAAAGAAGTCCTATCAGGACCAAAAACATAACAACGGAACTGTCATAAAACAATGTTAGAAATGCACACGTAAACTCGACTGCGAGTAATAGAGAGAAAAACGTGAATAAATCTTGATAGACATTGTTAAAAAAATGTGCTTACCCTGTGTTGGAAAAAATTCGGGTCTAAATACTTGTCAAATCTATCTTCATATTTGACAGCAGTGGGTTTCCACGTGACTTCATAAGTGAAGGAGATGACAGCACCCTTCTCGAGTTTGACTTTATGTTCAGAAGTCAGATTAACGTCCACAATTTGCTTGCCATTGTAGCCAAAATCGAAGCGCTTATGGGACCAGATATAATAATCTTTCCCATTTTCGTCCGCTTCTCCCACAACGCCTTTGAACAACATAAATTACTCTTCAGATTGCCTCTCTTGATTCAAAAAGTCATTACCCCATACTGGTAGATCATCAATATACACCTGATACCAATAATGGTTTTTGACAGCATACACAAATGCTTTAAGTTTCTCTTCGGTTAATTCTACTTCACAATACGGCGTTTTAGGAACAGGACCTAAAAAGAGAGCAAGATACCAACGGTAAACCGAAATAGGAATTGTAATGAAGAATTACTCTTGAACTCGACATTCAAACCGCTGGATTCCAATTCAACCCCTTGCAAAGCTTCGCCTAAAGTTTCATGATAGTGGCTGATGGTTTCTTTGGGACCTCGACAAAATGGCAAGGAGAAATAGACGTAGGTTTCTTGCCTGTTGTGATACGGGCCTACCGTGTTTACCCAAACCACAACCTCTTCATTGTCTCCATACTAGGTGAGATTGAAGTTGGCGATTAGTAGACAGAAAGGGCTTGGTTAAGTCATAACTTACAGTATGCGTGTGTTCATCGGCCCGTGCCAACGCTAAGCAATAAATTAAACATACTAGAATCCCACACGACCTCAACTGCATTCTAAAGAGGGGGAAAAGAACTTGGGTTGGTTTCACAGGTTTATTGAATTCCTATATAAACACACGCGAAAAAAATTACGGTAAATTCCCACGTCAAAACATCGTCGACCGCGAGCGCCACCTGCAACTAAAATGCCACGTCTATCTCCGATTCATTGATACACAGCTCCCATATAGCGCTGGCTATCGTTCTTCAAACACGGAGCGCCAAGTGAGGTTGCTTTGGCATGATGGTATGTTAACTTAGTACACGGAAGGTGCGTGCTCGTTTTCAAGGAACTGATTGTGACTTAAAACGTACGACGAATCACTTCCTGATGACGCAAATAAGGCTCGTATCGCGTATTGACTTTGCCCATTTCTTGCACACTTTCCGCTTGCGATTGCAACTTCGCTTGCAGCACGATTTTTTCGTGAAGGTGGAAGATCTTCAAGGGCTAAAGTAGCGCATTTCGCCCTTGCTGCATTTTTTTTCTTAATTCAGCGGAACTCGAATTTCGTGAAGTGTTATCAAGAAACGTCCGTTTATTACTACTAATTTTAAAACTTTTTTTTCCACAAGCGATGTGATTTCATTAGTATTGCGCCTAAGCCCCCCGAAATTGACCGTTAACGAAACCCAAGCCCTTTTCGAGTCATCAAAGCAAATCCAACTCAAAACGCAAGCATTTTTCAATCAATGAGGGAAGTCCAAATACCAGTTCAGGGGAAATTTGTTTACGTGAGTTTTAAGCTCATTCAGTGGATTTGATAAGCCAACTGCTAAGTCCTTACATCGATATAGTGGGCAGCGCTTAACTACAAATACAAGATCGTGTAGACAATTAAGGGGACTATAACTTTTAACAGAAGTTGACTGTGTATCGTACGGCTGCAAGGAACCGTAAGAGCAGAATTTAATTAGGGGGACTATGCTTTCGACTGACATGCAAATCAATAGTCCACTGTACACTAAATTCGTACAATTGCAAAAAAGCACCACCACTTATCGTGAGCTCTGATGCTGGATTACGAAGGGAGCCCAGTTTAAACCGAACTTCTAATTATGTGTGATACATCTACCATGACCAACGTTTACCGAGTTTTTCAAAAACCGTACAAGGAAAAGATAAAGTCACGGAAAAATTGCCTTTCCTCATTTAATCTTTTTGATAACTTTTCTCTCATAGAAGGTCAAAACGGTTATGACAGTAAAATTTTCTATTAAGACTTGCAGATCCTGATGGAACAATTAGCTTGCTACTTACGCTCCCTCTCCAGTCGTATTTAAACATTCAACTTAACTTTAGCTAAGGGCAAAAAATGGTTTGCAAACGGATTTAAGTCCAATTAAAGTCCACATCGACATAAACCCTTTGTACACGTTGCCTGCGTTCACACTTCAACATTTTTTAAGTGTTCACGTATTTATGTTATACTGGTCTTAAAACAAGAAATTAAAAACTTAAAGAGCAATGGTATCAGGTGAATCCGAAAATCACCTTTGCTGTCATCTACTAGCATATAGTACAGGAGTTTTCTATCACTTTCCGAACAATATTTTTAAAGCCCTGTTTTGACAACAATTTACAATGTCAGCCATACCCCGGTCCCGACCGGTGGACAAACTGTAGCACAAAACCAGTCTTCACCGTTTCTTAATAGTCCTTATATATTGATATCTGTTCTGTAAAACTGACATTGTATTACCGGTGTGACATTCAGACGAAAGGTTCACACTCTGAACAGACCTTATGAAACGGCCAACTCAGTAAACGCATTTTGCCTGTTTATTCATAATAGCCAGCTGATATTGTCCAGTAAATTAGAACTGTGATTACGGGTCAGTTTTCCAAACTTGGTACAGAATAACACAAAAGTCGAAAAGAGTCAATTTTTTTTTGAACCGAACTGCTGAATGAACTACAAATGTAAAGGATGGTCTACATAAATTTTTCCTGCCAGTATTCGGTAGCTTCTGAAGTAATTTCTTTCCCTTTCAATGACGCCTGAACATGTTGTAGTTCACTGCCAAAATTCTGCTACTCGTTCGCATAAAAAAATAGTTCTTAATAGCCTTCCGCTGGCGGTGGGGGTGGTGGGGCAACTAGGAGATTAGGCAGGCCCGAATTTTCAGTTCCCGGGGCTGGGACAGGAGGAGGAGCTCCCCAGTAACCACCCATGTGCGGCGCTGCTTGCACAGGACCTCGCGGCTGCCAGCCACCTCCACTCGATTTTGGATACGATTGTTGCGGCGCCTGATCTCCTGGCACACCAGGCACACCGGGAACTCCAGGTGGCGGTGGCGGAGGTGCTGCCATCATATATCCTGGCCACATACCAGGCATACCAGCACCACCGGGTACACCTGACATGGGCGCGGAAGTAGTTCCGGGAGCTGGAGGGGGACCAGCCGAAAGACCAGGTGGTGGTGGATTGTTGCCCATGGGCGGACCACCCCAAGGCGGCCGATTCATCATTCCCACACCAGGAGGTGGAGGTCCACCCATCATCCCCGGACCTGGCATAATGGCTGCTCGCGGTCCCTGCGGGCGATCAAACATGTTGGGACCACCACCAAAACGACGGTTACCACCCGTAGCAGGCGGGCCATTTCCTGGAGCAGGGGGAGGGCCTTCCCCTAGCTCGGCCATTAAAGACATGTACTAGAATGGGAAATATACATAGTCATATAAATTAGACGTTTCACTTTCGCGATATACCTCTTCATCGATCTTGTTATGCTCAGCTCCAGGCGGACCACCAAAATTGCCTTGCGATTGCCGACAATCCCTGGCAATATGACCAGCTCCACCACAATTGTTACAGATGACATTGTTAGTCACGTTGGGTCGGTCAGGGCACTAGAATAACACGGATAATTTAACTCCTCGCCTCAAACCAGACTGAAATAGAAATATTACCTGCCAAGCTTTATGGTTAGTAGCACCACAATTGTTGCATCGCGGACCGTCGGTCTCGCGTAGAGTTCCGTTCAGCATGGCAAGCTCACGTAACTGCATACGTCGCAAATCGTTTTGTCCTTCAGGTACTTCAATACCTTGCCGAATAACTTCTCGAACCTGCCAAATAAAAAAAAGGTTGGACGAAAGGATTTTTTTTTCACACAGACTTCCGAACCTTTTCGCATGCTTTTTTCACGGCTTCCATGGTAAACGCAGTAACGTAAGCATGTAATGGCTCGTCTTCACCTGGCAAAGGCTGACCATCTTTTCGGGCGACTTTTCCTTCTTTTATCGACCCTTTGCCACGAATAATAATTTTCGCGCCCGTATCCTTTTCCATCACTAGGACGAATACATAGAAATTTATTTTTCTGTCGGTCACAACGTCAAACTTACTTTTCAAAGTGTTTCCACGTGGGCCAATCAGCAAGCCAACAAAGTTGATGTCCGGATGTTCCTCTTGGGGTATCATAACCTTGTCGAAGACACGTCCCGTAGGCGGACTATATGAGAAAATAACAGTTACAATTGACGTAGAAACAGAAACATACGTAAACAGGAAAAATAACCATCCACACAACAGATAAGTAAATAACTTGAAAAGTAAAAGTAAAATACAAATTAGCTTGCTCGAAAAAACGAAACAATACGTGCAATACATAATCACAAAAAAAGTAAAAAATGTGCAAGCCATTGAGTAAAATAAAGTATAATAATATTTAAATACGTAAAAAATTGGAGAACAATAATTAAAAGGGAGGAAAAGCAAAAAAAAGAAGAAGAAATGGAACAAAAACAACTAATACATAAAATTTAATAAATATAAATTACATATAAAAAAAGAAGAAATGAAAAAATAAAAAAATAATCAGTTACCGATAATCCATTGGTGGCTTATAGTCCGGGACCAACTTTTGCATCCTTTGTACCAACTCGTGCCGCTCTTCTTCTAACCTGCGACGGGTGCGATATTCGCGTGTATTCAAACGCTTACCATCGGTACCGTAAATTGGCTCAGGGGACGGTGACCTGTGCCAAAAAGACAAATGCCAAAACCCCGTATAAATATAAAAACCATTTGTGAAACAATTGTTTTAAAAAATGAATGAATAATAACATAGCTGACGAATTAAAAGACTGAAAATTATAGTTTCCTGAATAAAATCTGAATATTAACAAAAAGATTAAAATGACGTTTGTTCGACAAGACCGTCCCAACGTCCGGCTACCGTGGTAAAGAGAGTGCAGGACGCGGAGCTAGACAACTGTAATGCTGTCAGAAGCATTAGCATCTTTCGAAGCATACAGAATTAAATCCTTGGTTCACCAAAACCCACCCTTTCCTTAACTAGATGTGCATTATACATCATAATAATTACTGTATGCCAAGGCTGGGCAATTGTTTTAACAACTTAAAATAGCAAAAAGAGAGCGGGCCGACAGGCGACGCACATGCACAAACTGGCCTAAAAGGATTCACTTGTTACATTAGACTTGGTTAAATTGATCACTTCCGCTACATAGCGCCCGTCCTGCATAAGATCTTTACCTAAGTTGATCATGATTTTCTGTTTCGTGATTAGGTTAATGAAACTTTTTATACCAAAAAAACAAAACAAAAAAAAATTAGATAAAGAGTTTTTTAAACGACACAGGCAAATAATAAATGAATTCCATGTCAGAGTATCAAAAATTAATGAGAATGATTAAACCGTCTCGCTGTCCCTCTCCCGTCCTTTCCAATTCACCCTGAGCAGCAAAAGGGAAAAGGGGGCGTGTACATGAGCCACCGTAAAAAATTAAGCAGACCTTTCTTCAGGATTGGTAGGAATGCCCAAGTCTCCAGTCCGTAGCCGTCGAGAAATTTCTTCAATCTGTAGCTGAACTGTTGAATAAAATGGGGTGTAAGAAAACGGTTCAAAACGGGAAGGTTCAAGGAGAAGGGGAATGTGTGAAGGAAACCAAGGGTCATTAGTATTTTTCACTTTAACATAACAGTCAACAATTGTACTAAATACCTGTTTCATTAGATTTTAAGCCCACATAAAGGTTCAAACATTTCTCGCACAAGATGTAGACCGACAAAAAAGGATCATGTTATTACCTAAATAAGCTTCCTGTTGGTCCCGGCTCAGATTGGGTGGTATAATGGTAGGCATTCCTGGCACGAAGGCCCGTTTCTCCTCTTCTCCCCAACGCGATTTCCGCTTCTTTTTTCGATCACTTGCAGAATTGCTATCCGAATCTGCAACACAACAAGATGAGCATCAAATATACTTATTTTTTTTTAAAAGAATATGTTCAAACCGTGAAAACTTACCATTACCACTCTCGAATTCTCGTTTCATTGTGCCGCCGTGACCTCCGTACTGCCCTTTGCCCATGTTTCCTTGGTTGCTAACACCCGAGCCATACCCACCAGTACTGTATGAGACGGTGGAATACGACGCTTGGCCGTATGACATTCCAGCAGTATTGTAACTAGGTGCAGTATCATACGACCCAAACTCGGGTTTTTGCTCGTAGCTTCCATAGTCACTCTTCTGGTCGTAGGAGTAGGCAGAATAGTCATCTGGTGGCTGACCATATTCGTAAGAATCTTCCGTGCTTATGTAGCTTGGTTTAAGCAGTGAGCCGCCTTGAGGTTTCCTCCCAGAACCCATACCAGGGTTAGTCCGCCCCAGTGGGGTGTTATTAGCACCCGTAGCCATTATAAACTACGAAGAAAGCATGACAAAGTGGTAATTAGCATCCAAGTGAACGATTTAGTGAACATGTTATAAGGGCGAGTTGGAAGTAAAGCGACAACTCACAACACAACAGCAGCACCTTCTGCAACAAAATAAAAAAAAATGCGTAAGTAAACTACGTTATTTGTAATGTACAGTAAAACTAGTTTATAAATATTTTCTGTCAACCGAAAAAGGGCTTACCAAATTAACGTCACTACTATTCGGCTGCGTTAAACCAGAAGTGCCTGCCCAAAGGTAGGACGCTCTCTGAGCGGTTCTCTTGGAAAATGGCGGATGGTTTTGACATGCAATTCCATCTAGCGTCCATAGTAATGATTAAGCTGGGGAGGATTTTCTGGGCGCAATGATATCATTGAGGCCGCGAAAATTAAACATGAGCACGTCCAATTATAATGTGACACAGAAATCTCTCATTTTGTCTGTACGATTTGAGATTCTGTATGTATAAACTGTAATAGCTTATCTCATTAATTCCCATTTTTGTTTATAAAAGGCTTAAATTTTATATGGATTGCGCCACGAGTATTGCCTAAAAAAAGTGTTCACGATTCTTAACTCGAAATGTGCTACAGACGGGTAGGACTACAGATAGAATGGCACATGAGGAAAGAAAATTTTACTTATTCTCCGATATGTCTAGTTTGGCAACATCCACAAACTTCCTCATTTGTACTCACTTAGATACAAAGTTATGGACTAAATTACACAAAATTAGATAATGTTTTATCTTTTTCTTTTGTATTGATATATTTCATTTAGAACACAGGCATAACAACACGAACGAAAGGGTTAAAATCTATAAAAGCGGAAACCGGACTCTGTGTATTGGCTTTTGAAATTCAATAATTTGGTCTCCATGGATTGGTTCTTGTGGAAACTGTCTTTAAGCTTCAAAGGTTGCGTCGAAAACAAAACCAACCAGAGCAATCTCCAACAGTGTTACTTTTATCCGCTATTAACAGTCTTTTTCGCCAAAGCGATGTTATCCAATAACGGCTTCATCTTCAGGTTGGTTGACTCAATGTAATTCAATTCCTTTGTATACTGCGCTTTGGTTGCTTCGGAAATCAGAAGTTGACACTCGATGGTGTGCGGTCGTGATAGTTTGTGCTCAAGCATCATGTGGTTGACTGGCGGCAATCCAATACAAGCTCTCAAAATATTTTCGATACAAGCTCGTTGACGCGCCAAGGAGTTCACTACCGGAGTTCCTGCCGGTACCAACGGTGCCTATTCGAGCGAATTATTAGAAAACTGAACTCTCAGCAAATATCCGTGAACTTTACCTTGCAGAAGTAGTTCAATATTGACAAAACGCTATGGAACGTTTCATAGTTGGGATTATCACCAACGCGGTAATTGATGCGCTGACACAGTTCTGTCATAATCACAAGGTCCAAAATGATAGGACTAGCTAGGAGTGAGTCTTCGCAAGTATTGTGAATTACAAGAGTATTATGGCCACCCATCATAATTTCTGAAGTATATTCATCCAGCGCGCGTTTGCTATCACCTGAAAAGCCATGTACCGTGAAGTTTAATTTCGCATCAAAGAGCAAGGCTACCAAAGGCTTACCAACGTACGGAACGTATTTGATGACCACACAATGGTCCGGCTTTTCTCCTGGCTTGTACAAAATATGATTCGATGCAACCATGTCGTCTACTACGCTGCTCTTGGAAATCTAAAACGACAAGAAAATGTTCAAAGCATGTAAATGGGAAATGCCACGGCGGTAATGTTACCTCTTTTGAACGGAATTGCTTCGGCGAAGAAAGATTTCTACCATCATTATTCCCCAAATGGTTGTAACTCACAATAGACACGGGTTTGATGCCCGCGCCCACCAAAAAGTCTACTAATACCGATTTCAATTTCGTTTGGCCGGACTTGAAATCATCGCCTCCTATGTAGACGTGGTGCTGCTCAGCCAACTCAATTGCTCCCGGAACAAATGTATTTTGGGGGGATCCATTGAGGAAGGAACACTGTGGAACAAAAATACATATAAATATTCTTCTTTTCCTTCAAGCAAACAAAGTACTAGAAAATTACCCCTTCTAAAATACTGGCGCAGGCGAACAAGGTGGACGGAGAAATTTCGCTCGTGTTTGCCCTAATGGCTCGCATTAAATTGTCCGACGTGTCATTCAAGCCAGGTATGACGTCACAAAACCTCTCCGTGTTGGCTGTCCATAAGACAATGACTTGATCGAGTTTTTCTTTCCTGCACATAGTAATGATTACTCATTCGGTTTCATAACTAAGGTTGAGAGTACTTACTCGCGGAATTCTCGGATATCTTTGCGGATGAGTTCCATCTGTTCGCGCTTCGTTCCTAGTAAAAGATTATCGGCCCGGTCGGCTTGATTGGCAGCGATAAAGTCGGGGTTATAGATGGAGGGTCGGGGCTTAAATTTTGCCATTTGCGGCCGAATTTGCTCTTGCAAAACTGGGTCTAATACGCGAGCGCGAGTCATCGCGTCCGCCAAATTGAGCGAAGAAATGTCCCAGCCGTCAAGTACGAGATCATTTGGATGAAGCATGGGAAGGAGGTCGTGAAACGGAATGTACACTTCGCGTCCATCAGGTCCGTTTCCCAAACACACGGTTGAGGACATCATCAGGGATCCAAAATAATTGGCCTGCTGGACGCCATTTTTCGTGGGCCACGACAAATTTAGCTTGTTCGCAAGAATGGCCGCTGTCACTGTTGTCCCATTGTTGCCTCCCCAGCCTACCAGCATTAATCCAACTTTCGGCACTTTTCGGTCGGTGCGAAAGTGATACTTCGTCGTAACTGGCGTTACCTGTATTACAACAAATACAAAAATAAGATTTAAAAAAATACTTCAAAACTGTTCTTAATTCCAAGGTACTTACTGCGTACTTTCCTTGGGCTCGCACAACATTGGTAGTGTTGTACTCGTAGTCCGCCTCGATGTAACGTTCAGTGTACTTCACACTAGGACTGTTGACAACCACGGAAGCCATTTTCAACAAGGCAGATTGGTATCAAAGCTACAACAAAAAACACTCCGTTGTACAAAACCGTATCTTTTCGTGGTTTCGCCACCATATCCTAAATCGAATAGCGAAGTTGAGGTTTCCTTCTCCCTATTTGGGAACCTTTCCAAACTTCGTACTGAACTGAGGCTTTTACTCGGATAGAGTGAGCATAGGGATTCTCTCGCTTCTAAGAAGCCTTTCAAACGGGACTCCAACGTCGAGCCGCTATCCTTTTCCGTAGAATTGTGGTTTTTCGGGCCCGGAGACTTCCGATAATCCCAAACTTGAGTTGGCTCTTCACTCTAGCTACTTGCACTGGGGAATTTTCACGCCGTAATCAAAAGCAGAAAGATAGCCTGATGTAAATAATTCCGAGAATTCGAGACCAGCCTCAAATTATCTAATAAAACGTGTACTAGTAATATGAGGTAGGCGCGAGCATTAGCTCACGCCTGGGCTTTTAATTAAAAAAATTGAGGTAGACTTTTCCGTTTTCTTACCAGTTGCCTAAAATTTTTGACGTTTTAATGTTATTTCCACGTGTTAGGAGTAGCGGCTTCTAGAAGGAAGTTCGATTGTCAGGTATTATTGATAGAACCTGCGCAATCGAATTCTCCCAAACCGGTCAAGGGTAACAATACTGTGAGACCACAACAAGGCTCCACTGACAGACAACACAGTCAAAGCGACGGCTAATGGATTCTGCATATGCTTACTTGTCAAACTTAAGAAAATGTAAATTGGTTCTTTGCAAGGGGAATCTATCTTGAGTGGAATAACGAGAAAAAGAAGTATTATAAGCTTGTCACGATAAAAGCACGCGTGTAATAAGAATCGTGTTCCGTGTCGTACGACTAGAATAGACCTGGCTTCGATTGCCTTGCGCGAAGCCACGTTGGCTGGCGCGGCATCGCCTCATCACTTTTTCATTCTTGACATGCGCCAACAACGTGCTCACACCTTTACATAAACTTATTTCTTAACGGAAAAGCTTCAGAAGAGGCTATTCTTCTACCACTGCAGGACAGGTTCAGCGGAAGTTGATCATGCCCGTAAGGTGAATCGCGGTCGCAATCGAGAATAAACATCAGCAAACCGCGATTTGCAGTAAACGTACCGAAACTCCGTTTTCCCCGTTTTGTTAAAAAAAGGGTTTATCAAAATGAAAATCAGAGAATTGACCAGAGATAAATAAAGGCACTAAACTACTAGTTACGGTCATGCTATGATAGTATACTGTAGTACAGTAATAAACATATTTACTTTGCGTATGAACTCTAAAAGAGGCTCAATGAAGGCTTAGACTGGCTAGTTCTTTTTTCTTGACGGATCTTAATCTTCTTGACCGTGCTTGTCCCCAAGGCTCGCGGAAGGCAGAAATTTGCTCTTCGCGGGAAAGCGAAGTCAGGAAAAAGACAAAGATCGGAGAAAAAAATCCGCGTGTCTGAGGGAGCTGTTAAACTAGGATTTTTCTCGATACACTGATAAACGTAATTTTACGAAAGGGCAGTTCCCGTAATGGCCAAAATTACTAATATTAGATGAATATTCCACAGCCGCAAAGATGAGGTTTGAGCCCAATTATTGCGGATGCGGAAAAAAAGGCTTTGGAACCCACCTCTCGGGTACGAAGCGTGCAGGAAACCACAGTACGCGCGGAGAAAAAAACACTCGTTTCAACTGAGCCTAAAGCGATGGAAGTTCGTCTCCCGAAGGATTTCTAACGAGTAGCAGAAAGACTGACCATGGCACTGCTTTTTATAGGAGGCCGTTTGTTCTCTAGAGATACCTAAATATGGGCGATGCTATACCAGTTCTCAACTGTGTTTGGTTATCATTTAGTATATCTACAACTGGCCATCAGGAGAATGACGAAAACGAGACAAAAGATACCTTTACAACCATGTCTTCCTAGGGAAATCCCAGCGGTTCCAAAGAGTCGATCGTAACCTTGTGGCAAACTTCCAGCCTAGGCCGAGACCGTACATGCATATGGTAGAATGTTGGCCATGGCACTGCAGTATATATCGGACAATGACACCATGTTTGAATATTCAACCTTGACTTCTGAGACAAGGATCCTCGCAGTTTCATCAAACCCAGCTAGAAAACTTGTTAGCATAACACAGCTGAGTAAAACTTGCATATTCATGTACTCTGTGTATCCTCATGTAGAAGGCCTAGACTACTGTATGTATTGTATAATATCTATTCAATCTATTATGTGTATCGTCAGTGAAACTGTCTCATGGGATGGTATCTGCCAATCCGATAGTCTATGAACGACATCAAAGCATTGTTACCGACGTTCTGTAAGATAAGAAAGGATGAGCAGGTCACTACAATCCGATTGTCTGTCACATTGTAGCTGGCAAGTGACACTTCTTAGCTCCTGGCGTCAAAAGATGTTAGAAGATACGCTAGAAAGACCGCAAAGTATAAATATTATCGTGTATCTGCTGTCGACAAAATCACACCACACAAGCTTAAAAAATCGACAGACTGGGTACGTTCCAAAACTTCTTAGACGTTTGGCACGGCGGGGACCCCAGTTTTTCCCCTCATTTTTTTTCAGAAGTTATACCGGCCACAACGGGCAATTGAGCAAAAAGGGTGTAGTGCGATCGGTCATTTCCGTTGCTAGTCCCGTGTCCGAGCTGCTGACGTGGCCAGTTCTTTTTCCTAACGTTTCTTGTTGCCGATCTCGAGTATTTTCACAATTTGCTTTGAATGTTTGGTTGGGAATGTGCTTTCAAGCTGCTGCGAAGTTGAAAGTCACAAATATGTCGTCGCCGTCGTCCCATTTTTGCTCAGGTTGGCTGGAGGCTTCAGTATTTGTGCAGGAGAGATGGCCACTGCCGCCACCAAACGGGCGTTATTCAAGTGCGGGTGTGGATTTCGATAGCTGTAATGGATGTACTTCCTTTGGCTGTCGCCCAAAAAACTGGGACTTTTCCCAATTCGCCAAGTGCCTGGAGTAAATAAAAAAAGAGAAAAAACGGAAAAACGTTTTAGCAAAATGGATTTTTATGCCACAGACAGTATTTTGCCACTGTGAAAGCTCTCCGGACATCGAAAATGCTGACCATGCTATGGTTCTTGTTTAAGAAGGTAACATGCAGCCCCATAGATGCAATAGCGTAGGTGCGATACAATACATTCGTAAGCAAGCGTGACGAGATTTTGAAATACAAGCGAATGCAGCAGCGAACCGAGTTACACAGTTTCGCTGGAAGCATAATCAAGTACAGTGAATTATCGCAAAAACAAGCAAACAGAAATTGGATGCTAATTTGCATAACAACGTTTTTCTCTCTTTGAAGGATGAACGAGACCTATTACGGAAAGGAGAAAATCGATTCTCTGACCTGCTAGACTGGAGATTCAAGTCTTCTGTGCATTTTCCTACCCAGATCTCATGAAGAAACTCAACAAAAAGAAATGGGGTGACGGCAGGCCCCACAATTACGGGAAACGAAAACCCTGAGGAGTGCTTGTAAAATTCGTAACAGAGAGAAAGGAAGGCACGTTATTGCTGCCAGCAAGCTAGAAATGTACCAAAAGGAATTTTCCGCAGCTACTCCAAATTACCTCATTGTGTACTGAGTCTTCTGCTTCTCTCCTATAGACCTACTTGGTCATACTTGAAGCAATGTATTGTACAAGACTAGACGGCAGGCTGGTGCTACTGTGAGTTTCGTTCTTAACTGAATAATTATTGCTGGGAGTATTACGGGAGAGAGGGATATTGGTGGAAGCTTAAACGGTTTGCTGGCTAAATTCCATGGGTAATGGACGGTTCCCGTTGAAGTCTTTGGCGTGAATTGCAGTGCTGGTGAAATGTACCGAGTGATGGGTGGCTAATACGTCGTTATTCCAGGTCTGCGATAGAGGCACAGGTCGCAGGGTCCCCGGGTTGCACCAGCAGGCCATTTCAACGCCTGGGTAGGATTTGCAAATGCCATTCGTATGAGCTTCAAGACTTTTGACGAAGACAAGACAGCGCTGATGGCCTTCGTGCGACTGCGAAGAGCCTTCACTTTCAGGGCGACTACGAGATCCGCCTGGCGTTGCTTGTTGTGCTACCACCAGTCCAGCATCCAACATGCGAATTCCACCTGAGGTGACAGACAACACAAGACCAGAAGGCGAATCTTATTTGCAACACACAGCCACAGACATTTCAAGACAGATATAGCGTGATACAGTTTTCTATCCCACGTCATAAGCGGGAGAGCTGTGAAGATGACTGTGCAGCGCTAACAAAGCATATTTCCTCAGAACTCATAAAAGAAAGAATGACAATAATGCCCTATAACAATTACTTAAACCGAGACAATTTCTCAAATTTCATACGCTTTAGTTTAATAGCTACGCCATGGGGAAGAGCATTACAGACGTGCATGAACTTGCAAACGAAATTTTGTGCAAACATAATGCATACCTACGACCTTAAAGAGCAATAGACACCAAAAACAACTTTGTCGTGTTAAAAAAGAGCAAAACATCTAGTTTCCGGATATATGTTTCTTTTTCCCATGTGTGGAATAATAACGAAGATATTTAGAAAATAAGAAATCTGAAATTCAAATTTTCACGCACATGACGTCACGCTTCTCATGGGCGGGAATAGGCCAAAACTTTGGAAATACATACCTCCAGATCAGAAAAAAACGAAACAAACTCCTTTATTTTTAGAATAATGTTGATTATAATAATCCATCAAAATCTCTATATGCGTTTTTGGTGTCCGTTGCCAGTATAACATAAAGTACCGTAGCACAGAATATAATACTTAGTGCCTAAGACAAATATAGACTAGGTATGAAGCTGCGTAATCTCGTGTTTTGCATTTCTATTTGTTTAGTAAGAGGTCGGAAGAGATTCACGTGTTTATATGTCTCGTGGTGTTCTACACCGTTTAACATTTTGCATGCCTGACATCCGATCCAAATCAACCTCTTCGCCGAATTCCACTTTCACTTTTACGGTCTTAGCTTGTTAGTTTTCCTGTCCTGTATCAACGCTTTTCTGGCGTACGTGCACCACTATACATAGTCAACCCAGTCTTCCATTTAACGCATAGTCTTTAAGTCGAATACATACATCAAATCAACTACATCTACATTTGTCGTCCTCTATGTTCAAAATTATCGAAACAAATTCTACGTTCAAGTCCTACGTTAAATCATACATTGAAAATCTCATCCACGTCTCAACGTCGGTGGAAATCAAATTTCACGTACTGTTCCGTTACCGTCGTTTTCACGTGGCAATAACGAAACCTCTTTTTTTTCTTACGCGCACGGACCTTAAGCGTTCTATAAATTATTCACGGAACTACTGGCATTTCTTAAGTTAGAGTACTGATTACTGAAAGTTTTTAACTTACCTACCACTACAGTATTATAAATGAATGCATGCACACTTTAAGTTCTCCATTTGTATTAAGACTGCAATTGTTGAATTCTGTTCAACATTAGAAAAATCGTTTTATTAAATACACGTGAGCAAGGCAGTACCCTGGATTTTGGTTCCGGGGGTGCTATAACTTCGCATAAGACTTTAAGGGGATTAAAGGACCTTCTCCGGTATTTGATTTTATAAAAATATGTAGGAGGAGGATGGGATAACAAACCTATCTCCCTGGGTATGGGGTGCTCGCGAGCTTCCCGTGTTCAAATCAATTTTCGAACTACGCTGGCTCAGAAGTTACGCAGCAATGGGTTTTCTTGTATGGGAAAAAATAATGAAAATAAGTCAAATCAGCTTTACTGCTCTGGAATGCTTGTGACATTTTCTTTTAAAGAAGTTATGAAAGTACGTTCTTTACCGGTGAATATTTATAATTACATGAGGACTTTAGCCCCTCTTGTCTTTCACAAGAAAAAGGGCACATGTTGCACTGCTTTCTATTACTTTTCGTTTGATTGGGGAGAGAGATTTTCGTAGAACTTATGAAATTACCGTGTTTCATGGCAGGCTTCAGTCAGTCTGCTTTAGACTTGGAGACTCGCACGTGATTCGTATGGGGAATTTCAAAGGGAGTTTGAAAAGAAGAACACTGTGGGAAAATAAGAAATAAAAATGGGTCGAACCAATAGTATTTATGTGCATAAACGAACAGCAATAACTGCAGGATTTAGAGTGGCCAAGCTGGAGACCAGGCGTGCCGTATAAAAAAGGGTCATTGGGGGCTCGAGATTGTTTTGATTCTAAATTTGGATTTGAGATTCTGCTTACAGTAGTCGAAGAAAGGGTATGTGACATGTAAAGTTGGTGCGGGCTCTTGGAAAATATCCCTGGAAGCCGGCTGATATACTCATCACTAAAGCGAGTGGCATTTAATTATCCACAGAGACGGTTTCTATGGAGGACGCACTGCAGTCGAATTTGCTGAAAAGGCCTACTTGTATTTCACATCATGAACAAGTTTTTTTTTCACGCCCCATAATATCTTTTTCCGAGCTACACATTTAGGTTATTCGCTCTACGAAACGTACCGCTTAACTCGTGCCAAAAGCAGCACCTTTGCCTTCAAACTGAGTATGCCGGCACGTAAAAAGAAAAAAAAAAGCAGTTGACAAAGGAATGGACCAACCAAGCAAAAAATGGACAGACAATGACTTTTATGTTCCCAGTGTCCACAGTTTGGAAATTATTCACGCATTTTAGTCCCGATGCAAAGAAATTCCCTGACAACATGAGTACGTTCCATGTGAACTGAAAACGTACCCAACTACCCACACTTTCCTTTTTCTGCAATATGCCGTCTGACGTTCCAAAGCTAGGCAATTGGTACCAGTTAAAGCTCTATATATACTATATTAATTACGAACATCAAAATCTACGTGTAACAAATGAGCTAGCGTTCCGGCGGAATGCAATTACTGTAAAGAGTATGACAGACACCGTAATGACATTAGGTTAGGATGGTTTAATAAGCGGCTTAAACTATAAACAAATCATGCAAAGACGAGAGACCCTCGCAGTGGAGTTGGGAGTTTCTCGGTCGAGAGATGCTATTAAGACTGTGATGTTACGCCTAGCTTTACCTGTTCGAGCGTGTGAAGAGCTTCCGGGTAATGATCTTCGTAACATCGGCGGCGAGTCGTTCTCCATTCGTCGTCCCCGTTTCCTGCAGCATAAGCAATGGAATATGACGCCTTTGAAGTACTGCCGGAACCTATATTAGTGGAAGTAAATATAACTTCCTTTCTCAACATTTGTGATTATTCTTTTATAAGAAGTGCTTGCGAGATTTAGGTAAGTCAAAGAAAAGTGAGTAAAAAGAAGTTATTTTGTTGTACGACACACCACTTCGCTTGTCATGTGTGTCCTCAACGGAATTAAGTCTGCTACCTATCTGGAGTATGAATGACTTCTGACAAGCCATTCAGAGTAATGAAAGAAAAAGTTTTGGAAGTACTTTCTTAGCACTCACCTTGCATTCATCCAGTAGTACACGATAGGATTGACCATGGCATTCGACATGGCGAACCAGTAGAACATCAAATACACGTGTTGGATGTAATCACTCGTCATGATTTGAGTATTGTGGTACGTATAAATGAAGTAGCTATGATACGGAAGCCAACATACGGCAAACAACGTGACAATAACGGTAAACATCCTTACCACCTGTTGTTAAAAAACGAAGTTTTTATTAAATATTCCGTGGCTTTTCAACTTCTCTGACTTTCTTGCTAACTACTGTCTTCATATTTTAATATCAAAGGTCAGACATCCCTTCCCACCCTGAACGAAAGTACTGGGTGTCAAGGCCGTACCGAAAGGGTTAGGGGCGTTTACCCCTCCCACCCACCCCGAAATTCCCAAAACTAAACCCTGATTAGGGTCCTGAAAGTAGATCTTATTTCTTTGTTTATTTTGTCCTTGTGGCCGGACAGCTTGAACACGGGACTCATCCTTATACGGAAAACAGCCAATCAATAATTTTTATTATTACAGCAGGGGCGTAATATCCACTGGGGACGGAATGGCCCCTAAAACCGATAAGCAACGAATTATAGCACATCAATCACATTTCGTAATGTACATTAGAACCACATATGTACATACGTACATATATATCACATTAGACTTTCTTGCTATTCATTGTCAATTTATTCCCACGCTTTCAGTTTTCCTTTATGATTAACACGTTTCCACATGTTTGAGTGCATGTTATCAATCTACATAACTAAAAAACGAACTAACGATCTAAAAGAGTACGCTACTGTATTATGTGATCTATTGGATGTATTTTAAATTTTTTTTACAATTTAGTATTATAATATCGCATTTAATTACGTTAATTTATTGTAATAATTCAAATATTGTATTATAAAAAGTTTTTCTTTTGATCGGATAGGAAGCCCTTTCTCTTAAGGCGTGGATTGTAGCCAATTCGCTCAAAATATCACGGCGTGCAATAGTCACAAAGTACTTAACCACAGAACAAAGTAGTTCAACTGTAAGAGCTATCATGTGTAAGTCCCGCTTAGTGCCACGTTCACATCTCCGGCGTTAAATAGATCTTTTCCTACTGCGTATTTATACAGGGTAATGTTACACAGTCATAGGCAATCTTGGTAAGACACTTTCAGCGCTTGCTTGGGCGATTTGCTATGCAACGTTCCTCCTTCATCCTAGGCGGTTGCTATTCTAGCGGGATAAAAGAGAACAGACAGGAAGGTTGTCGCATGTTATGAAACATGGAAGAGGTAAATCGCCTCAGCCAAGCAAACACGGTGCCTTTTCAAGCCTATAGTGTGGAGAACTGCCAAAAATTGCTTTACCATCACAAAAAACTTCTGAGAATTCCGTTATAAGGCCCTATTCCTTTCGAGCACCAAGGAGCCTATTTGTAAATATTTCTTTTCGTCTTTAACTTTCAAGGAGTGGTCAAGATCTTCGTGAGTGTATATCACAAACTAAAGTCCCAGCTAAAATGCTTTCATGTGGTAAACACGCGAGCAGTTCCATTTTCAGTAATTTGCAAGCTTCTGCTTACCTACCTTTCTTTTCGACTGAATAGTACTCAATTGACGTTGGCTTAGCTCGCCGATGGCTTGAGATCCCCACAACACGCAACTCATACGAGAGTAACATACAGCCATGGCAGTCATCGGCAGGAGGTATGTTAGGATGAGGAACAGGATATTGTATCTGTGAACAAAAGCCAGCTAATAAATTGAACGTCCGAACCATCTTTCGTGACTCCGTTCGGTGCCGAATTAACGAAAAAAAGTCTAATAAATAATAAAAGTGGGAGCTTCACTAAAATCGTTTTTTTTTCATCCGAGCCAAGTTTATGGCAGGCAACTGGACTACGAAAGGATAATATTAAGAAAGTAAACAAAAAAGACTGAAATGCAATTGCTGGAAGCCGGTGTCTGTTAATTTTTTTCCCATCCTTCCAAGGCTTTATTGGCTGTTCTCAGCATTCTTTATGATCTAATGCTCCACGGGCAGCTGTAGTGTTGCTACGACGGATCTTCTGCTCTTTTGCAATTTTCAAACGAGCTTAAAAACCATTAATTAGGGTAAGAGCCCGAATATGGCCCTGGCGGCAAATATATCTGTTCCTCTCATCTTCTGACAGAAGTTGTTATCTTTGGAAGAAACTTTGTTGTTATTTTCCGTATGCCAAAAACTTATTACGGAAAAGAGGGGCGATTTTTTTTCTAAAAAAGTGGTTTGTAAGTTTAAACTTTCAAATTATAGTTGGCGTGCTTTTTTTTTACCAAGGAAAATGTAAAATGTTTTGCACTTCAAGAAACTCGTTAAGGCCACGACAGAGCTCGGGCGACTTCACAAGCACAAAGCGAGTAAAAAATTTTTGAAACAGTAACGTTTAATTTAGATTTGTAAATGTGGTACAATCAATTTTTCTACGAAAAATGACTTGGTTACTTCCCAAACTGAGCTTATTTTTTTTACTCTTGGCGACTGCGGATGATATCATCAAGCCCGAAATTTTTGTAACAAATTTTGATGCAAAAATATATAAATTAGAATGAGCCGTATTGGACTTAATCTGTTCCAGAATCAAACTGAAGTTGAAAAACTTCATGATATAACTCTAAAACGGTTCATCTGACTTTCGAGATTATTCTATTTATTTGGCTGTAGGTCTCTCTCATGTTCTTTAAAGCCTTTTAATCCTTTTTGTGCTGTTTCTTTCATTTGTCAGAGAAGCTTTGCGTCTAGGATAGTTATGTGATAAAGATAATTCTCTGAATTACTAGACGACTTAATTTATTTATATGACCTGCAAGAAAAGAAATGCTAAGCTGACCAAAAAAAGGACCACGAATAATATTTAGATCTGACCTATGGTCGTAAACTTGAATGCAGACTTTAAAGAGCTTTCCGAAAGGCAAAATTTACCGAATAGAACGTTTAATAAACAATTTTAAGCTGGTGTGTTGTAAGTTACAGTTGTATTGCCTTCGATTCGTGAGATTCCCAGGATAGGCATAATTAGAATTTTTTTAATAGGAATTTTTGACGTCTCATCTAATATATTGGCATTCCAAACGTTACGTTAGAAAAATGCCAAATAACTTGCACGTTATGATAAATGCTAACGGACGCTTCTATTCTCCTCACATAGAAAAACTTTAACCGTCTGTCTGTGATATGCAATTAGCATTAATGGGGCCATATTCGGGTTCTAAGTGCACAAGCAGTTAACAAATAGAGTGTAGGAAGAGCATGCGAGAAGTAATCTTACATGTAATCTTGAAACGATTGCGAAGCCAGTCCGTCTGGCCATTGAATAAGACAAAGGGTTCGGATTTGACCGTTGGAATACCTACAAGAATACGTGCTGAAATCACGTTCAACCATGCTCGGACTGAAATCCGTTGGACGGAGCTTACTGTATTGATAAAGTCCTCGAGTAGAGGAGGCACGGAGTAGCTAAAGCCATACTGGCCAGCCATATCACAGCCAAAACAATTCGCGCGACACACTTGGAAATCCGGGGTTGTAAAGGCTTCACTATGGCAACATACCTACAGGGACACATGACACATTGAGACAGTAAATTAACCCGGAGACGCACGGCGAGACAAGAAAGCCGTCGAGCTAGGATAAAGCCTGGAAAGAGGTGTTCTCTAGAGATAAGCGCGTGGTGCGACACCTCGCAGCTTCTTCCACGTGCAAGTACAATAAACAAGTACACCATCGATGGTAGCTACTTTTGTGCAAAATGAAATTGAATGTTTTGTGTCGCTTGAATAGTACTAAACCATGAATTATGCAAATTCCTGCTCGATAAACCTAACAGTTTGTTCCGTTTTCAGAAACCAATTTCAGGATTCCATAGTCAGCAGCGAATCATGCTAGGGAGATTTGCATATTTTGCATATGACACAGTGGGAGACTAATAGTGTAACCATTATAGTGTATTCTGATACTAATCAAGTTTTGATTGTACATTGAATTGTAAACTTAAGACCCAGCAATAGGCTTAGTCCTACGCTGGTGAAGACCAGTAAAAAAAATTTAAAAAATAAAAATAGTGCTCAAAACGAGCAACCACTTGTTGGATGGCTCTACGCTTTGCAAGCGTGAATACCTTTAAGGGTTTCTTCCAGAATTACCTGTCAAACGAGATGGCCATAAGTGTGAAGACACTGGCAGCGACGGTGACATTGGCAATATAGTTATTCACAGTGCAATAAAAGCTCCCAAATGGCCAATGACTGTCGAAAGAAAAGACAAGAAGAGCAAGAGGGGAGAAAAAAAATTAGTGCACGTGACTTGAATGGCAGAATATATAATTTTATAGAAGTCACTTATGGTAACGAAAGTTCTCTTCGTACTGCAGCATAAGCAATGCAGTACACTCACAGTTACTACTGAAAATCGGTCGTGCGATGTTAAATTTCCTCTTGCACTCCTCGCAAATTAGAAGTCACAGAGTAGCCCATTTCAATTGTTAGCCCAACTGGTTTTGTTGGAGAAGAGAGAATTGCGGGAATTTCTTGGCTTAATTCTGCTATCCAAGTTGGGCTTCATTGACATCCCAAAGGATGGACGAACAATCACAAGCATGGGAGCGGGAAAAAAACTGAGGTGATTTCAAGACGTATTGGGGATTCTTGGTCCCAAGCTATGCCTTCATTTACGATCGGGTTAGGAATATCGAGCTTCATTTGCGCTTCGACTAGTTTTAGAATGAGCTGTACTGTCTTGTCAGTAGTTAAATTGAGCGAGAAGTGTGCCAAGTTGTAGCATTCTTTTAACGACGAATGATTAATTTAACAAAGAATTCCTTGAACAAGCAACTCTTCCTTGGTCACTTTTTATTTCATCCCTTGTTAAGAAGTCTAAGCTGCCTTTAGAAATAGTATATAGAAAAGAATAAATCTCTTACTGTATTTTCAAAATTTCTTCTTCGATCGTAATGAAAAACGCTACTGCCCAGGGCCACCAAGGACTTTGGTTTGGGGTGGATGGTGAACTCCCTAACCTCACCTTGGGTATTGCTTTACTTGAGCCTTCAATCTTTTTCTTCCCTTTTTTGAGCCCTAGAGCTTTTCATTAGTCTTGTTAGTAAAAAAAATAATAATCCTTCACGCCAAGAGTTCGGGTCAAGCAATATTGAGAAAATCGTGAAGCAAAGACGTTCCACAAAAATCCGTGATCAAAATATTTCCGAAAATCCGCGATATTGTCCAAGTTTCGTCAACACGACTTTCCTGGCGGATCTGAATTATTACGGACTGAAGAGCGTGATTTGCAACACTGGCTGGAATGCTGGTATGTTGTCGTCGTATTGCTTCTTCTATTCCAGAGAGATTGATACAGTAAGGCTAGGGAAAGAATCTTCTGCCTTCAGTTGAAAGCAAGACGAGTAGAACAAATCAGTTCTCTTTCTTTTCTTGTAGGCTACGTTTCTAGATTTACGTACAATTGCCTTTTACAAGGGGAAATTCAGGGCACAGAGACAATATATCCTGTCATTCGCATGCGTCCAGCCAGACAATAGGAAATTTAAATACACACGACAGGCGGCTACCATGTCTTAGGCGTCTTTTCTTGATGGAACATATGCTACTTAAGAGCGTAAATGTCTTTAAAGTTCCCTACGAACTTCCTACCATTTTCTATCCAGAGTTCTTTGTCAGGAAGTTTCTACACAACCTTTTAAAATTATCTCTTCTCTACGATCGATATCTTCAGGATTTTATCTTCAATAAGAAATTTCCAGCCACAGTCAAATATGCGCCGTGCAGCTGACCCTAAACTCGGCAATCAAACTACGAACTCAAACACACTCTTTCTCATTCCAAATTAATAAACTTGTCGCAGCCGTAAACATCCGTACAGCGACTTTAAAAAAGGATTCCGAAATAAAAAAACTATTTAAATTAAAATGGACAAAAATATCAACTCTTGTACGTTCTTAAACTAGGAGTTCTCACTTCAATAGACCAATCTGCAAATTAAACATCGACAGGTGCATAAAATCCCCCTAAAAAAAAACTACGATGCGCTCATTTTCCTATCTTAACTTCTATCGTGTTAGAATGGTTGAAGATCATTCTGCCGCTGCGTAGATCGCATTAATCAACATTTTCAAAATATTTGTTTTCCATCGTAGATGGTTGGACCAACCGTGAGCAACATTACTAAGAGAGGTCTTACAACTAATATAAAATTTAAAGGGAGAGCTTTTCTTTGCAGAGTTAAAGCATTTCCAGCAATAGTCTTGTTTGCTAAAAGTGCTCGAATCATAATTTAGTCCATATATTAAAAGTTTGTTTACTACGTAAATGTTTGCTTTTACTTCTTCGTAACGTAAAGGCCAGGAAAGAGCAACACAGACGCTGGTTTTACATCTTTTAAAACGGAATTCCCGACACGTTTCTGTAAAGCATTAATACACAAATCAACAAGAGCCGAAGAGTTATGTAGAGATTCGTGTCGTATAGGCCACATTAATGTTGCGAGTGTTCTCATGTTTCCTATTTGCACCCATTAAGGGCACTGTATACCGCTCCCCTCTTATGGGCGAATAATATAGGGATATTTCGGGAACGATTTCTCAAAGAGGTTGACATATTTGTATTTTGTTTTGTGACAGTAAAGTTATGCTCGATACTGCGGATGATGAGTGATCGAGAATTTTTAAAAAACTTCTTTTGAAAATTTGGTAAAAGTTGAGAAACTTTTCAAGTTTTTACTGTGGAAGAAAATCAAAATTTGGACTATCATACATCACTCGTACACAAAACAGAAATTTTTTAAAGCAAAAATCTTTAAAACTGGACAAATCGTTTTGATAAAATCGCTCCCGAAAGTTTCAGAATTTTAGCTCCTGTATTGGGCTGCCATGCAGTAACGGTTTGTCCAATTTTAAAGATTTTTGCTTTAAAAAATTTCTGTTTTGTATACGAGTGATGTATGATCGTCCAAATTTTGATTTTCTTCCACAGTAAAAACTTGAAAAGTTTCTCGACTTTTACCAAATTTTCAAAAGAAGATTTTTAAAAATTCTCAATCACTCATCATCCGCAGTATCGAGCATAACTTTACTGTCACAAAACAAAATACGAATATGTCAACCTCTTTGAGAAATCGTTCCCGAAATATCACCATGTTATTCGCCCATAAGAGGGGAGCGGTATACAGTGCCCTTAATATAGCTACATTAGAAATTATCTTTTTGTTATTGCTAACGTTCGAATTATACGTGTATTTCCTAAAGAATTTTAACTAACTTTTCTATCCCAATATGAGTAAGCTTTTGGAAAACGCGGATATACGGTATTTCTATCTTAGACATACCAAAATTGGTTTCGTGTTTTCCTCGGAACTGATTAAACCGCACACATGGAGGATTACTGCACGCACAATCAATTGTGCGTGCAGTAATCCCTCCTGACTGACTGCATGAGAAGATCTTCTCGTGCAATCAGTCAGCGTCAACTAGATCCTATTTATCTATAATTTTCCATGATCCAATCCTTCGCCTAAGTCTTGTTTTGTTTTCCATTCATATTAATTTGTTCAGTTGCGCATTCATTTGTGTCAGTACGAGGCTCATATTACTGAAGAGACCGGGAAGTCATATTATTCAATCGCCTACCAAGTTACGAAGCCAGCTTTCAAATGTAGATGTGGAGCAATGGTTTTTGCTTGGCAACCAAACCTCCATTGTCACACTACCATTATAAGAGAAAACCAAATAAAACACGCTGGCGTTAGGGGCATAATTAGGTATATACAGGAAGCCTATTATTCTTGAGAATAATGCCAGAGAGCAGAGCTGCGTAAAAAGGAGTTCTATGACCGCAGTACAGGGTTCGGTGAACAGAGCGGGTTGCTAGTACCGCAGGACTTAAAAGGTAGCGTCATGAAAAAAAAGTGTCTATAATAAAAGAATGCAATTGAGCACGCTTCTACAACAACGACCTATTTCCTTCTCGGCAGTACGCTGCACTGACACTCGCATAGGGATACGAGACACCGTGATGGATTTCTTCCGAGCAGCCCTTTCTCTTCCATGCCCCCCCACTCAAGGAAAGCTTTTGAAAGCCAATCACCTTCGCTTCCAAGTTGGAGTCCGACGTAGGGTTACGGTCAATCGTTACACGAACTAGAAAATTGTATTGGGTTGGATCCCAGACATTGTCACCTAAAAACAGTTTTCCATGGCGTGTTTTCACTGTATCGTTCATTTGCATTTTCCGTATAAGCAAAGGGTTTTTTGTTTGGGTGCATTGTCCCAATACTTACCTATTTAACATGAAAACGAAGTTGAAGGCGCAGTTGAACAAAGACATTGTTAAATCAGCCACGCTCAGGTTCACCAGAAAGTAATTCGTGACACTTCTCATTCTTCTGTGAGCTGGAAAACACAATAAAAAGCAGAGAATTTAGTCAGAAACTTTCACAGGGGTCCCAGGACGAGTTTTAATAAAGTTACCAAATGTCGTGCGTTCTTTCTTCATATACGACCGCGTTTTATAGTCTTGATTAGATATTCCGTGACAATGTCAGTGACATTTTATCTTTTCTTCAGTTATAGCCGTTTCAGCACGTATTTCAACATTTAGACACAAGGATTGGAAAATTCTAGTGATATGCTTGCAAACTTCCTAGCAAGGAGATCTCAGCAAATCCCCCTGGTTTGAGCTTTCGTTCGGCTAACCGAGCATTTGTAAAAATGTGCTGAATCGGCGTAGGCTGAAAATCGATGTACGACACGTTGATGTAAATTCCTCTATTCGCAGACCTGTAAAAAGGCGCAGAAAAGCTGCACAGCTTAACGTCCATGCGATTTGATAAGTTTATGGTCGTTACTTTCACGTACTTTTGCAAATTTTACAAATTTAAGGCCCCGGTATACATAAACCTCTTATAGACGAACAACACGGGGAAGTCTAAAAAAGGCTTCTGCGTAGTGCTTTAGTATATTTCAAATCAATGCTTGCAGTAAAGTTGTTTTAATTGATATCTAGTGGCTATGTTTGAGATCTTTTGAAAATATGTTTTTATTAAATTTAAAAACTGTAGGTGAATTTTTGCAAATTTTGAAACATTTTTTAAAAAAATTTCAAATTAAACATTTAAAACTTCTTTCCACATTTTTTGGTAAAAATACTATTCAAATCGGACGAGTAGTTTTTACGATATCATTACTAGAATTACCAAATTTTAAGTAATGATTTCGTAAAAACTACTCGTCCGATTTGAATTGTATTTTTACCAAAAAATGTTGGGAGAAGATATCTTGTGCTCTTGTCAGCCAAAATTTTAAAAAAAATATTTCAAAATTTTCAAAAATTCACCTACAGTTTTTAAATTTAATAAAAACATATTTTCAAAAGATCTCAAACACAGGCACTAGACATCAATTAAGACAACTTTACTGCAAGCATTGATTTGAAATATACTAAAGCACTACGCAGAAGCCTTTTTTAGATCTCCCCGTGTTATTCGTCCATAAGAGGTTTGTGTATACCGGGGCCTTCAGCTTCTAACCATTTTCTTTCTACAGAAATACTAGAATACTCCGTCATTTTCAGCTTCCTAACCATGGACCGAAGTTTACAGTTCGTAAACCTCGGAACGCTAATCTAGGTACAAGTATATTTATAGTTAAGTAGTTATCGTATCCGTGGCCTTGTAATCTGCGTTCAGTCACGCAACGATTAGACTGAGGAACACGCGTTAAAGTGATTTTCATGGATACTGACAGTTTTTCTGTGCCTTGTAGCTAGAGCTATAGCAAAGGATACCACAAAGGACATGCAGATAAATCCGAAATGAAATCCTTACCTAAGACAATCCAAGCGACGAGGCTATTGCCCACCGTTGCTACGAAAAGCATGGCTGTGAATACTGTAGCCCAGGCGAATTGCTGCCCCCAGTGCATAACATACCGAGGGGCGGATGGCATAGAGATATTCGGAGCGCCGTTGGTCATGTTATTCCAATCGGACATATTACTATTCCACGGGTTCGAATCCTCGAACGTTTCCAAGGAAGCTTCCACGTAGGGAAAACTGGTCCAGTTATTAACGTCGGAAGGCAGTGCAAAATCCTTCCCCATGTCGCTCCCATTATAGTCAATTGATCCGGTCAAATTGAAACGCATTCCTAGGCACTGGTTTATGATGCACGTCAAGTTCTATTCTCAATAGCTGCCATGATGAACAACGGAATACCTGGAACGGACAAAAGCCAGCACATACTGAATAGCATTACTTAAATGCACCAAAATGAATCTGTAGATTGTGTAGACAAGAAAAGACTTCTCTGAACAAAATTGCTTGTCGTCTGATCTAAGAAGGCACAGTTCAGTTACGGCAACTTTCTGAGTCCTTACAAGTTAGTAAAAAAAATCGACGCGGATAGCTACCAAAGTAAAACTTCCAAGCAAGCAAAATTTACTATAGTTAAGTAACTTACAATTGAAATCCGGTTCGTAAAATACCAGCCGAGCAAAACTCCCAGATAATTTTAAATTACTGTTCAGGGGGATCAACAAGTTCTTGTGAAATTATTTGAACTGTCGTGCCTTCAGCAACTTAGTTAAACCTCTTTTAAACGAATATAGGAAATGCTCCTAGAGACGAACTCAGAACTAATTACCGGGCAACAGGCAATGAAGTTCACTGTTGCCTCATTTAGAGTCGGCAAAATCTGAAAATGACTTACAATCGCACGTCTCCTTAAATTCAACAAGTTTCAGACATTACAGGAAATGTGCGGAACATTTATAAGATCACTGAGATATATTCTCAAATTAAAGTGCAACAAACCTAGTGGCATTGTCTGGTTTATAAAGGGAAAGAATAAAGGACTTTGATTTCTGCGGAAGCAGTGAAAAATTACGGACCTGCCGCAGTTGGTCTTAAAAACCATACTAACTAAAAGTACAGAACGCTGTCCATATCTCTGCTGTAAACTTGGAACGAGTAAATACGTGCCTTAAAGCTAATCTGAAAAATTCACCCTTTTATCTCCCATCGCAGAATCTCATGTGCCAGGCCAGATTTACGTTAGCGGAGCTGATATTACGGTAACTTTTCACGCTGCTTTAGGTCTGAGTTCAGTGAAGCAAGGTCTTTCTTCAGAAATGTTCGAAAATCAAATGTAGAATTTCTCAGAAACATTCTAACGTATTCAGGTGTCTGCTCATTAATTTAACGCTTATATATGATATAAGTGCACGGGGATTTCTGTATGTCCTGAAGGAGAAAAAAGCGTATGGAATTGTCGAAATAAATCATGAAAGCAATTGGGTATTCTGTAGTATCGGGCTAGAGCAGTTCACGTGTTACTTGGGCCGGAAGACGTTGACATTCTGAGAATTAACCATAATCTCTTCATAGCGTTTTGGGCAAAAGTGAACTTTTCTCGTTATACTTAGTTAACAGACTAAGTTTACCAAGCTTCCTGTGCTGAAGTTCAAAGGAATCGGCACATGAAAGTCACTAATGACGATTTTTAATATCAACTCTCTTTCGTCTTTCCTTTAATGCGCAAACTAAACTCAATGTACAGTCTAACATTCTAATACTTAACGGAGACAGTGTCCTGGTTATCCAGTGAACTGTATAGTTTAAAATAAATAGGAATAGCTTAAATAAGAATAGCTTAAAATAAAAATAAACATAACTCAAACGAGATGTTTCTCATTTGTAAAATTTGTTTTGGCGCTGGGGAGAAAATTACATGGAATTCGAACCATTCTGGATAACTTCAACACAAGAACACTAGCCAATCGATCTTTGATTAAAATTGCAGGATAGACTCATTAGTATGTATAGTCTTTATGAAAATTCACTAGCACAAATCAAATCAATATGGGAATATTGTATTACTACGCCTATCAAACACGAAGTTCTTTTTGTGTCATTTCTAAAGTAAAACACTAAAGCAGGATTCGCTTATAACCTCTAACTCTTGTATATGTATCAAAACATGCTCCAGCGCGCAGCTTTGCCAAATCGCGCCACACATATTGCATTTGTAACGCTCTGTTTTTCAGTTTATACTTAAACATCGTTTTGGCAATTTTTTCCCCCGTGCATAACTACTTCAGAAAACAGATGGTTACAAAGTGAAATCGGATATGTATATTATTTTCTCATTATCGTGCTTTTTCCACCATGGTTTGTCAGTAAGTAAAATAGCTTGCGTTATTCACAAATTCATTACCCTTAGTAGCCACAGATATCTGTAGCTTATTAATCATATTTCTTTAAATATTGCTTTGGGTCACAGATTTCCCTATCTCTTCTATGGCTAGACAAGAAATTACACATTTGTATGTCTAATTTCTATGCCTCAGACCTATATGGGACCCATAACTCAGAAATCTCCATGATATAAATGTCAGTGCGTGTACGCAATGCACAAGATATGGGTAATTGTAAGTAGAGCTGTCATCGAGGCATGTGAGTTATGTTCATAGGAACTCAGACTAAAAGCGAAAAGTTCCCCTAAAGCTGTCCGAACAACTTCAGCCAGCCTACTATTCTAGGATGACCCAAACGTGTCCCTGAAGATATACCAAGAGTAAGTACCCGATCCGCCCACAACATGGAACTCCATAAACTATACGCATAGAGAACGTCTCATTGATTCCCTCCTCTTTTAAAGTACACAAGACAGTTTTAGACTCTTCGTTAAAAGCAAACTCCGCCTCAGCGTCACATCTCTTTCAATTTCTTTCAGAAACTACCAAGGCGGGTCAAATGCTCATTACCGTGACACGTACATTATCCTCCTCTTGCGTGTCGGCCCCAAACGCTTACCAACTGGTCACAGAGCATGCACTCGAATTTTTTTATCTCAAAATATTCGACCGCAAACTCCCAACTTTTCCAAGACTTCTGGGATCCGTTTCCGCCTCAATTCCTCGTTAAGATACCGTGTAGAGCTCGCTCACAAGACAGACGCCAGTAATTTTTTCTCCTTTCCACCCGACACTAGAAATCACCGCCGCTTATGAAAGGTCTGATTCAGCCACGAGTTCTCTTGAATTTTACTATGAAAGAAAGCTCGCCGGCGAAAATTTCTCACTCCAGAAATAGTAGCCTTCTGTCACTCGTGATTTTGCCAATGGCCGAACTGGAACATTTTCGACTATGTCAGGTCACACTGAGAATGTTCTAAACTCTGATTCACCGCAGCTTAACAATCGTACCCTTTGTCACAGACCCAGCTCCCCTTTGCAAACATAGCACTTTAACATAGACGGTGTCGCTCCATCATTGTCACCTATTTGGCTGCCGTAATATACTGGGACTTTTATGGCCGGCCACAGCACAGAGGTGTCGTACACCCAGATTGACCTTGCCCGACTACTGCCGAATTTCTGCACCGAAAGTACTATACTAAGCAATTCAGGGTCGCACAGTTGGCAAATTAGTCCCCCGAATCGTCTTTCTGGCTTTTCTCCTGTTCCCCGCTTGGATCAATTATACGGCTTGAACGCGCTTCGAAAAAACGTACACTAAGCACCCACACAGTCTGCAGAACCGCTGGGACATTTATTTAAGTATTTTCCTATAGCACAAATAAAACAGTTGCACTTGCACCAATTGTCCGTTCTCTGGTCTTGATAGCCCACAGGGGACGTGGTGCGGATTTTTAATGGGATAATTTAAATCACCAGTCTTTGCACGTTCTATATGAGTGTCCTCGGAGCTTGAAAGGTCAGGCTCCGAGTAACTTGGTGTGTATCACACGACAACGAGTATGGCAATGGAATAGAGACCCCGGTCTGGTCTAAAACTGGGACGATCTGCTGCCAGAGCACCAGTGTCCCTCCGCGGAGTTCTTCCGCGAGCTAGGGGCAAATCCAGACGTCGATTCGCCTCGACGTCACGACGCATAACTAAGGAGTGAAGAATCCCTTTTTTTTTACTCTGCGTACCAGGAGTCACACTGTGTACCGGACCCAATCCACTTTTTTCCTCAAGCGAAGAAATGTCAAGTGGGAGTTTCCGTTTTAAGAATACCGAACTACCTATGCCTTTTCTATTCTAAGGAACGATTGTTTTTCGTCCTTAAGGAGAGACATTACTTGTACAAGATAAAGCTGTCCCTTGAAAACGTAATTAATTTACGCACTGTGTCTATACAATGCTTTCATGCTCGGAATATCTACGTCCGATATAGTTTCTGATGCCGGCTTGAGTGGGCAGCATTTGGGTCTGCAGTGGATGCATAAAACATAGCCCTTTTTGTCCATTTCCACGCCCACCTTTCAACTCGTCGACTAGTCTAGGTCTGTATGTCAAGAAAGCTCAGAGAAATAGAGTTTGGACGAATCACAGCATTTAATTGGATGAAATCTTGCCTAGGATGTAAAAACACCTCGTAGGCCAAAGGAAATTAAAGGTCAACAAAACGTTCTCGTTGTCAAAACTTCGGACTTATTGGGGGTTGCAGATTCTCATTTTAGATCTCCCCACCAAAAAAGTCTGAGAGAAGCAGCATAACCGACCAATTGTCAGCTGAACATTATGGACAATCATGTGAAAAAAAACTATGCTGGTAGGACCCTTTGAACCCCATCTACAGACCCCAAGCTGAGAACCCCTAACTTAGATTGTTCCCTGTAGGAAAGTTTCTGTGAAAACGTGACCTGTTTCATTTCCGCTGAAAGCCTATCTATCTGTAAGATAATTATAGGAATCTAGCTTGTTTTGTGTATCTTATTACATTTTTCTCGTTATAGTGATTATATGACGGACTATTTGCTTCATTATGGCCAACTCATAACAGATACCAGTCAAGCTGATTGTCAGTATCCAGTGCGTCCAATATCTCCTTTGCTAATTTACTGTAAATATAAACAAAGAATAAATTGTAATGAAAAAAATAAATCTTTTTTTTGGCGTTTTAGAAAACCACGAAGTGGTTTGAAAAGTAACACAGAAACATAGTTATTGGATAACGCGCTTATAAGGGGGATTCGTTGCTGCAGAAACCGCGCCAACCGAGCTAACTTCCCATTGCTAACACGGAAACTCTGAACCACTGAATAGAACTAAAAACTAAAGTTCTGAACTTGACAACAAGATATTGATACATGATATATTGACTTGCAATATGGGTTTTTTACTCAGTTGTTGGGTGTACTTTGGGTGCATAATAACGGACCTCACTGGCAAAGATTCAATGACTAACCCAAAAAAAAGAATGAAGAAGAAAAAATACGCCAAAAAAAGCAAAATGAAAATAAATAAAAAGGCAGAAATAGATAAAGGAAACAAAATGAAAGCGAGTGAAAGTGAACGAAAAAGGAAAAAAAAGTTAAAACATAAAAATAATAACATATTGAGAGTATTGTATAATACTCTTTTTTGTTACTGTGATTTCTATTTGCTGGCGGTAATGCACTCTCAATTTCTTGTGCGGTTCCAAAGCATTTTCCATTGCTACGAAGCACAATTGCGGACGTAAATGGTCTTCGAGCATGTTAGTCTGAAAATTACTTCTCTGCTTCTAGGACTCTGTAATTCTACCTCTATTGTACGAGGTAAAGAAGTGTGTGGTATGGTAGCTATTTCCTCTTCACTCGCTAACACATTTCAACCATATGGTTACGAGCTGATATAGAGCAGACCGGGGTGCCTATACAGGGGTTGGTCAGACAGTGCGAATTAACCTTGAAACCGTGTCAAAAACTTTGCAAAAGTCAAGAAATATCCATTATTTACATAAGATTTAACCTTCGAAGCTTTAACGATTTTTTGTTAACTTCCATAGAACTGCTTTACTTCAGTTTATTTTTCGAATATTTCCCAAACACATCATCACAAGTAATTTGTAACACATCTTCGTAGAGCTTTCTTTTGAGGAAACATACATTTCTAGACAAAATAGTAACCTGAAACTTTTCAGATTTTTAAATTGTCTTTGTTCATGTTAAAATTGTTGTTCACAGACAGGCATCGGAGGAGGTCGGATATCCTTTATATTATAGCTTGACTTACCGAGACCAGATCTGACAATACTGTCGAAGCTTATTGGTAAACCACGATTAACATAAACAAGACCAGTTTAAACTAAATCATTAAAGTTAGGAGTTTTTCATCGAACATCGATGAAACGGCCTCGGGTCCACCTTTTGGCCGGGTAAGATGGAGAGGTTTTGACATTCACGATTTCAAGAAAATTTCGTGACAATAATGTTAAATTTAATGACAAATTTAATGACAGTAATATTTCTACACTTATCGTTCCTTCATTTCGAAAATATTAAATTTTGATTTGTAAAATGAAGACGGATAATCTCCTGTCTTAAATAAATTATAAATTGGCAAAATTAGGCCTGAAAAAAAATCAACTCACTTTCTTTAGCACAAAGATGAGTATAGTTAGGACACTAAACCACGGGAGAGTAATTTATCCAGCTTGAAGAAATTGTAGCGTGAAAGGCAGAATTCTGGGTTGTTATTCTTCTTTATACGAAAAATAATTTTTCTTCTCATTTTATACGCTTTCTTTTCCTTCTTGTCACTTTTTCTACCGTTCTAAGTGTAATTGGCAAGAAGCTTTACAAATATCAATAATTATATGATAGTGGTACTAGGATGCCGTTGGTGGTAACGGCATTGATCAACCTACCCCTTATTATACACCTTGGACATTTCTGAATATCCTCACAACAAACTGAATTTGAAATGACCTTTATTAGCTGCATGACCTATTAGTAATCATGGAGCAATTAAAACGATCAACCCAACATTCAGACTAAAAAGTAAATATTGTACATTTAATATTAAGCCTTCTAGGTCTTCTTGAGAGATAAATTTTCCGGCGTGCCCCCGATCTGCCCTTTACACGAAGGAAAAATCCTGGGACACACTGGCTATTGTTGCTGTTGAGTTTCATTTTTAATCCTGCTTTATCGAGCCAGTTCCAAATACCCTCACTGAAAAGAGACTTGGTTCTTTTTTCCTTTTATTTTCTGGTTTTCATTCTACTTAAACAATATGCGTCGCGTCGTAAGCAGTTCCGTTCTAAGAAGTAATATGAATTCTTAGCGGAAATAGGAAAAAATGGTATTATTCACAATTTCTTGGCGAAAGTTTCTGCAAACCCTAAAACTAAACAAAGTTCAGAAAACTTTCTTCTTAAGCATAATGATTTTCTGGAAGTTTCTTTAATTGTTCTCAAATATTTAAGACCTCTCAAAATCTGTTATCAGATACAGAAACTCCACTATTTCCTATCGCAAACGCGTAAGCATTCATGTTTCTATTGCCTATGCGTACCCTTGGATACGCGCACAAAGTATGCAGCGCACTTTCCTACTGATTGTTCTCGCTTATCATATGGGTGCCTTTTAATTATGTCTTTTTACATGAAAAAAACCCTGCCTAGATGTATCTCGCTTGTTTTAATACACAAAAATACACATTGATGCCTTATCGCATAAGCAAACACTTCATTAATACATAGTTTATGTATGGGTGCAATATTAATGGATCAGTTAATACCACGATGTTAATTAAATTACACTCGCGACCAGAAAGTGTATAGCGAATCCACGCATAGTTCATGAGCGTCACTTAATTAGCTTAAAGTACAATACCGGTCATTTAAATACCAAACGGACCGCGTTCATTCATATCAGCCTGCATCTCCGAGTTCAGTGAACGTGGTAATTTTGCGTAATAAGCATCGTGGTAGGTAATATTGTCTTTTACCCTCCCTCATTGTGTAAAACTGTTTGTCGTTAAGCACATTTCCATAAAGATGACGGATTAACACCTGCCAACCCTGTGCTTCCTATCTGCCAACACATCCTCAGAGCTAGTATAAAAGCAAAGCCCGGTACGGGGAAATACACGCATTGTCGGCTATTGCTTCTTTTAGTGAAGTTGAGGCTTAATAATCAAGCTACTAAAAGCCTCGCTTGGTTGTTTGTGAGTGCACGTCGTAATTCTCCTTCGTACAAGCCGAAACAAGAGCAAAAGGCTGTTTCTATTTACGGCGAGATTTCTTGTTTCCGACCAAATGTCTTTTACCGTGTTCCTAATGATAGCGGGCCTCGTTGGCGGCCTTCGTGCTACCTCAGATCCACAGTCTTTTAAAGACCTCGCTCCACAGGATCCCGGTTTCGAAAACTTTATCGACATTCCCCTGGGCAGACCAGATGAGGTACTTTTTCTTTCCTATCTTTTTGGTGGGGGGTCTATACTCCATTTATCTACTAGGAAATTAGTAATTAGCGAATTCGGGTAATGTAACAAAGGCATCTTTGTCTGTTTGCTCCGTAAACACGAAATTAAGCGACAGGGTTTTTCTTCAGCAATTGGAACAGTAGGAAGCTATTTTCGTCTCTGGTGACTCCGAAGCACTGTTTAAACAACTCGACCGTTTCCCTTTTTTGGCAATAATGCCTTTTGTGGCTTCACTGTGCACAATACATAATCTATAGGATGCTGCCCCGTGGCTTTTCCCCAAAAAAAACTATGCAATTAAAGAGTGTTTTCATTTGCTCGATTTTTTTCCTTTCACAGGAGAACCTTGTGCCTGGAGAACCGCTGTCGCCAAACGACTTTAAGAACGCCTTGCTTGTGTGTAAGTAGTTTTTTTTTTATTTATATAAATATTCTTTTCATCTGAAATCCCTTGCCAACTCGTGAAAGTTTACGCCACGTTCCTGTTTGCTTTGAACTTGGGAAGAATTTAGCTTCCGAAAAAACCCCCCACGTGTAATATTAAGTTAAAAATTTTCCCATGGCATTTAGACAGTCTAAGTTTTACCGGAAAGGGGACATTAAGGTCAGAATTTGCTTGCGTAAAGAGACAAACTTATAAACTCCACGCGGTTTGTCGAATTTCTGAATTTCTTAACGTTTTGCAATGTAATGAAGTTTCAACCAGCCTTTGAATGCTTTCGATCATAAAGTCAACTTGGGAAGCGTCAGACATGTTGCCACGTGTCAGCTTCTGGCACTCAATGAGGTAAAAGAGAGTGACGAAAAAGGAGACTCAAAGAGGAAATTCGCGAAGAAAACGGTTCTGAAATGTGGTGAAGCGGATCTTACGATTGAGTCCGTTCCTGGAAACTCTTCGTTGTCATTTTCCCAATTTCTGCTCTACAATTGATGCTTCTTGCAATCCTACAGTAAACAAAGTTTTTAACTTCGTTGAAAACTGTATTTTGCAGAAAATGGCTGAAAATCGGCTAGAAAAGGAAGTGTCCAAGGTTTTGTTTTGGGATGGGGTTCAATTAGATAAATTTCGTGGGGAGTATTGTACAATCTATACTACTATATCGTAATTTAAGGCGACTACAGAACATCGTCCGATATTCGCCACTGAAAATACAATATAATACTATACTTTGGGGCTAGAGGTTAGAAATACATATCCCCGTGTGTATTTGTTTGGCTAACATTCCAAATGCAGGGTCTCGGCAGTCAGAGCTCTCTGAATGTGCACCTTAAAAGCTACAATGTCCCACTGGATGTTCTTCAATTAAATTGCGCAAGAAAATTGCCCCTTTTTAAGCCATTTTCATTTTTTAAAACCATTCCTTCTATTGCAGCTAGCGATCTCCCTCCACGTGACCACCTCTCCGGAGATCCTATAGAATTAGCTGGATTGTTTGAAGGCGACATCTCGGGTGTTCCTCCTAAGCAGCATCCACATGTAAGTCCAATGGAAAAAGCTTTTTACTTTTGCTTTGCATTGTTTTTTATTCAGATCATATGTGTACAGTAATGTACTTCGTTTTCTAATATCAAATTATTCTTCGTGGATTTTTCTAGAGTAAGAACGCCATTCGCGACAAAACGTTGAAGTGGCCAAAAGGAGAAATCCCTTACGTTATCCAAGCCTCGTTCTGTAAGACATTTGTTAACTTTGACACAACCTATTCATCGGTCGTCGACTCCAATTCCCTTTTTTCTTCTACAACCCTTTTTTATATAATTTTCTCGGTTCGCCTTTTACGACTTTTTTAATCTTTTTTTATTTATTTTTTGGCTCTGACAGAAAGAGAGATGAACAGCTAGAAACAAAAAGTCATACTGACAAACACAATCATCTAACTTAGTTTCGGATCATCCCCCTTTTTCTCATCATCCATGCCCGTCACACACGGAAGTTTCCCTGTCGACACGGAAAAACTCATCAAGGCAGCGTCAGACTAAAAGTTTTTTTTTGTTTGTTGTGTCTGTGTCCACTAGCCCAATACGACCGAAGCGTAATTGCCCGTGCAATGCTGGAGTATCACAACCACACATGCATTCGTTTCGTTCCCCGGACTAACCAACGTGATTACATCTACATTCAGACCGGTGCTGGGTAAGTTGAGAGTTTGCAAGTCACGCCCTCCAACGGTAACGGAAGGCAATTAGAGACACTTTCCCTTCGGTGGAGATTTTTCTCCCGCCATTTTGGTATGATGGTTCATTGTTGTTATTATCTTATGCACAAACAGATGCAGTAGCAATGTGGGAAGAACCGGCGGTTCGCAGTCTGTCACTCTAGGAAGCGGTTGCGTTTACGTGGGGATTGTCATTCATGAGCTGATGCACGCGAGCGGCTTCTGGCATGAACAAAGCCGCGATGACCGCGATACCTACATTACTATTGTTGAAGACAACATCGTCGATGGTATACCCATTTTCCTTTAAGCCATATTACACATACACAAACTTTATGTACGACATCACGAAATAACAATGATTTTATTGCAACAGCAATGCTAGCGATTACGTCCGCTAGTGGCGCCATTAGTGTAGAGACCCTCAGAGGTCTATTTTCGGCCTCATTCAAATTTCCTCCCTAAATTGGCTATGTCTGTTTTAATCATATTAATGATCGCTTGGCACTGCCATACTAAAACGTAACGTTACCCGTGAATACATTCCAAATTTGACAGGTAGCAACGACCATATGTCAACAATCATTGACCGTGGCGCCCCTATTGACGGGATCGTACACCCTACTATGGAATTTGCCTTAAAAGTTCGGATTTCCTACTCCTATGGTTCATTCTATCGAATTATGAGAATGTTGGAAATGAGTTTCGAAGATTTTTTCATATTGGAATGTCTATGAAATCCCATTATAGATTGAATCTAGTATCCATTAAATTGAAATCGACTCATATTCAACAGTTCAAAAACTAATTCCAAATGCTCGTTGCAGGCATGGCGTACAACTTTCTGAAATATAGTTTAAACCAAATCCAGTACCTCGGCGCCCCTTATGACACAGGTACGTCATTGTTTAACAGCATTTCGCGAACACTGAATATGATTAAATGAAAAAAGATGAAGCTTTCAACGCGCCACCAGGCTTGACATTTGCTTGTTATGCACAGGTTCCGTAATGCACTATGACGCCTACGCTTTTGCCAAAGACAGACGATACCCGACCATCCTGGCTAAACAAAAAGGAGCTGAATTAGGACAACGTCGGGGCTTCAGTAAGGTAAAAGCATAAACTCAATTAGAACGGCCCGGAGAGCAAACATTCACCATGTGTGATCCTGTCGAGCTCGATCTTGTTTTATCCTTTTTCTGTGAGCACTTTTGCCTTGAAGACTTACGAGAAGAAACATGACACATACCAGCTAGCTTGCGTGTCTAACAATTCTGTCGTCAAATGGTTTTGTAGCTTGCCAATTTGCGAGACGTGTCCCTTGACTTGACACATACGCATAGACTTGTTAATGTGCCAACGAGAATGGATCGAAAGTAACGAGTGCCTGGGCTAGATTTCGAATGGAATGAGTTAACTACCCATTCGAAGAAAAATTTGTCCCGAGACATTTACTTATCTCTCTTTTTTTTACATATACCGAACGTAGGTTGATATCCAGAAAATTAACCGCTTATACGAGTGTGACAATAACGGCGGCAGCTCTGGTTCGTCGGTGGCTACTACTCCAATTCCCTTAGTCTCTACGGAATTGCCAGGTATGTAATACCCATGTGGTAACTTTAATATGTCCGACAATTTCTCGCTTCTATTGCGCGTTTTTCAGGCGTGGGACTGAAAATCCTCTTAATTATTTTATACGTGACATCGAGTACTGAAGGAGAGTACTCATGCTCTTTTAGGACGCTCACTTTCTTATATATCAAGTTTGGATCCCAGCTTAAAACCTGCACACATGTGATAGGACTAAATGATGCAGGTCGAGCACGTGCGCTCAAGCTGAAGAGTTACTATCAATACATTGAAACGGAGGTAGGGAAAGGGGCGAAATGTAAGAAAGAAGCTTTTAGAGGAAAAGCTATCACAAACGAGCTGTAATCAATCCTCGTTTGCCGTCTCATTACCATTAAAGTTTAATAAGAAAACGCAGATTAAGATTCAATGAAGACAGCAGCTACTTTATGGGTGTTATGTTAGTGTTCATTACAGAACATTCACAGAACAAAAACAGGCTAAGCCGCTTTTATAGCATTATTATGGAGAACATTTCCAACTCGACCTTTGCACTTGCAAAACTCGTAAGATTGTAAATAAAAAGGGACACTATTTGCATCTATGTATTTTTTTTAATAAACGACCAAGCAGAACTTGTATACTTTGAAGGGCAGACAAGAATCGAATCCCGTATTAAATCCTACATATTGTCTTGCAGATTCAATTTCCTACACTAGAGGTATTTCTCAATTTGAAGTTCTCGAGAGAAAAAATCTCAAGTCCCTTTTCGCGAAATTGTATCGTTGGAAAGAAGCAGAGTAGCAGCTATGCCGAAAAGTTGACAAAGGTTTATTCGCAACTCACTTGGCGTCTGCTTTATTTTTAATTCGCCTTGAGATGGCAGAGAAGAGAAACTAGAAGAAATAATCCGTTCCGGGACGTGCTGCCAAAACTCTCTGAAATAATCCTGTAAACATCGTAACCGGCAAAGAAGATCACCGCCGATTTTCCCTCAGCGTGTAATTACTGTAATTGAAGCGCTATCAAATTTCCAGGGGTGTTAAAATCTGGCACAGCTTTTGTGCGTGTCAAAACCAAGTCTCGCTTTTATTTTAAGGGTATAAAACACACGAGCGTCGAGTAAATTCTAATTACTTTCGAGTTTCGTAGAAGGCTGAGTAAAATCTAAGAGAAGTCACTTTTAAAGGATCTGTCATCCGATTCTTACAGATGGAGGCTGATGGCATGAAATGCACTTAACGTCATGCCTTTGTAAATTGGTTTCTATGGCTGCACTTATAAGGTGAAACGAAGAGTTTCAGCTTCTACTTTGTTAACCCTTTTACTTCGCAATTATGGAATTTTTCTTCCAGTTGGTGGGGCACATTTCCTTTACTACACTCGCACAGGTTCTACAACTATCCAATAAAGACCGGACATTCAGTTGTGTCGTTAAATATTATTCTGAACGAATATTTTTCAGTTTCAGCTACGTGAAAGTACAGTTTTCTCTTTTCAATTTGGTTGGAATTTTCTTTTCATCGAACCACAACTTAGGGATTATTGAGGGAAAAAAGTAGCTGGCCTGAAATAATTCCTAAGCCTAATTCTAGCCTGACACCAGTAGTAACACGGTATGTCGCGTTTCCAGCCGAAGTAGGACACCCACGATTCTCAATTCCTCATTAAAAATGAAAGCTGAGTAGGCGTTTTTAAGCGCCGTACTAAGCTGTGATCCTTGACGGGGTTTCCATGTTTTTCATACATTTATTCAAGAACTAACTGTCCATTCGTTCATTCTTCTCTAAAGGACAATGTATGGACAGCAATAAATATTGTCCCGTGTGGGCGAGTCAAGGTGAATGTCGTCGGAACGCTGTGTGGATGAACGTTAACTGCCGCAAGTCTTGCAACCAATGTGGTAAGATTCGTCGTCTAATTAGAACGTGGTTTGATTCTAATAAATTCTTCGCGCTATTGTTACGAAGACATTTCGTGCGCGAACCAGAACGTCTACTGCGAGAAATGGGCCAAAGCGGGTGAATGCACGCGCAATAAGGAGTACATGAATATTTACTGCCCAAAAGCCTGTGGGGTCTGCAGCGCTGGGGGTAAGCTAACTTATAAATTTACTATATTTGAAAATTTTTACTGTCACCTTATACGTTCGTCTTTCCTTATCAATTATTTGCCAAGCTTCTCATCGTTCGTGATATTTTAAGATAAAACTTTTTCTTATTGATTTGGTTTTCTCCTTCTCTCCCCCCTCCGGCGGACTCATTAAAATCTACAGCAAGTTCCACTAACGCTTGCGAGAATCAAGATAAGTTCTGTGAAGCTTGGTCTAACCGTGGCCAGTGTAAAGAAAATCCCGACTACATGCTGGTTTATTGCAAAAAGGCATGCAAAAAATGCTAGCGTGCTCGAAAAGTATTGATATCACGGAATCCAAGGCGCTGTGGGACCTCACACCTAGCCACAAACAGGAAAAAAAAGAAAAACTACAAAGACGACGATCTCACGTGTTTCCAAAATGATCTCTGGCAAATTCCATTTGTAATTCCATAATTGTTCCCAAACGGTGATGGCTAAATAATTAGAGTGGGGGTTGGTTTTCAACGTTACCGGTGTTGCACTTTTTAAACATGCGTTGATCGCATGCCATGTTTCAGTTATCCGCAACGAATGTGTGCGATGTTGTTAACATGTTTCTTTGCGCTTTTTTACCATTCTTTTGAGATCACAGTCATAAAACAAACATGGAAAACATGACTTGTACCACAGTTTGGTATGTTCCTTCACATTTTTTATGTACTGTTTCCTATGGATTTCTAAAGTTTACAGCCATTACACAAGTTCGCAAAATTCCTTGGTGTGGAAATGAATTTTTGCTTATTTTCTCATTAACATTTTTTATTTCCAATTTTCTACTGCAACATTTTATTTAGTTGAGATGAGTGAAATATAACATTGAACAGACAATGAGTTTCTTTTATCAATGATACTTACTAAATTCAGTAGACACACACAGTCGTATGGCTACTTCACACCTACTTCACATCTCTTCGGAAGATTTTTTCTCCCCTTCTTTCCAATTTACTTAGCTATCAAGCGAAAATGTCATTCTCTACAAAACAACACATCTAACAAAGGGGAACTTTGACACAAACTGCCTTCAATGGAATGAACCGGAAGTGATAGGGTCCATTACACCCACTTAGCCCTTAAGTGTTTGCAATCATGTAAATAATTTATTGTTAACAAGGTCACCCAACCTCAACAATTATGACATTACGTCGTCAATCTAGCAAACAAAGAGGAAGACGTTGTCTTAAATCGAAAAGCCACTCCAACCAATTCGCGCCTTCATTATCTTGGTATGTAAAAAATAAAAGTAAGTAAAAATAAAAGTAATAAGTGGACCGTTAATTTAGCCGATTGACAGAGAAAGATGATCGTTTAACCTGCAACCTATACGAACCCAAAGATTGATTCTCCGTACCGGGTTGGGATAGCCTTTCTTGTCGAGGAGTACATGAGTACTCGCAGAAATGGCACACGCGAGTCTGCCCCAGATTTGCTAAATAAGAGTAAATATTGATATTTAGTAAATAAGGAGGCAAATAGAAGAGGGTCTTTGAAACGTTAAGAAGTTCGACCAAAAGCCAGGAAGAACTACACCTATAAAGAATACTCAGCGGCAATCCTTGTACTGAAATTACTTTCTGACGTACATAATAGTGCCTTAGACATAATATAACTTCTTGATTTGTCCACATTTCTTCTGTACTTGTTCAAGTGTTTGCTGCCGAGCACAGGAGAACTCCCTCTGTTGCGACAGACACCTTTGCACAATTCCAATCACACCAGTATCAACAACAATGAATGGGCGAAATACAATTCTTCACATTGCTTTTCTCTATTTGCCATAAAAAAATGCTATGTAACAACTGAGATTCAGTGTCCCAAAAGCAAACTCATTAGAAAGGAGATGAATTAAACGAATCTGTGTACGATTTCTATGGCTATCCAAGGCAGAATGGCCTCAGGCTCTACATTTCTTCCGTCGGATCCATACGTGACTACGGTACCACGCTTTTTGTCTTCGTTGTAGGTTGTTAAATCACGAGGAACGGAAATTGTGAACTTACTCTGAATCCTGACAGCCTGGATTGTCCTAATCAAGAAAATACAGACACAGAGAGTGTGCTGGAAGGCGAAAAGATGTTCAAACTCTAGCGATATTGGGAATCGGATCTTTCTGCTATTTTGGGCATACATTTCTTTCAAGAGACCTATGATGAAGTCCGCTGGTAAACTCTTGACGTCAGTACACAAGCAAACAGACGCAAATGAAAAAGGAATGGACCAAAAAGAAGCCCCAGTCTTTTACTAAGCCCTATTTCGTATATTTGTGACAACAAGACCTGGCCGATCTCGTTCAAAAGGAAGATGGTAGGTGCGGCTCGATTTTCTATGCTGAGTGTGTTGAACAGATACGACTTTTTTTTACCCCATTTTTCAACAGAGGAAAACACAAGCATGAGATTAATCGTAACCAGATTTTCTAGTCAACGAGTACCCAGATAACTTTGGTCACAAACTTTTAAAGGCTAACGCCCACTCCGTTTGACATGAGGTTCGGCATGTATTGCAGCATACTCATAGCTAAAATGACGACGGAACTCTTATTTAGTCACCACAGCCAGTGACGTGCGGAACAGATCCAAAAAATGCTTTGGATCAAGTTTCGGATCACAAAACGGATAATTTGACCCATGTTCCGCGATCCGTTTCACGAATTATGATCTCAGAGTGTGATCTATGATCACGGTTCAACTTTTCAGATTAGAACCCGTTTAACTGGATAGCGTGTGATGGAAAATAAATATTGTGCGTCGATTATAAATCAAGAAACATGATACAAACATCGGGACTAAGCATCACGGATCATGGTCCGTACAAGACAGTGTGTCACCAGTCGGATCATTGTCCGATCCGGATCACAGAAGCTTTTTTTGCCCATCATTGCTAACGAAACTAAAATAAAAAAGAATTTGGCATTAAGAAATGACTATCATCTACGACGCACCCGTATCAAACACCAACTCAAACACAACTTTGGGCACTTGTGGAACTGTGATTAGAAATGCGGTAATTGAACTTTTACTTTTCGTTCTTTTAGAGAATGACGTGGCAAAACTCGTTACCATTTTGTATTGCGCATAAGCACATTTTTTTCCGTGGATAGCCATTTGTATAGAATATAAGAAGTAAAGTTGGTAAGCAGGATGTGCAGTACTCTTTAAAAAAAATCGACCCAAACAAACCACCCTTTATAAACGGCCGGGGCAGTTGTATGTATTTCAAGTACAGCCAAACGATATAGTTTTAGGTTATAAAGAAGTATAGTTTTTACATGTATTGGTACACAGATATGTATTAATTATTACATGTATTGGTACACAGATATGTATTAATTATTGCATGAATTACTACCAGTGTTGTGTAATTTGTCAAAAAATAAATATTATTACATTACAATTACTTTTCATTTAAAATTTACTTTTACATTACAATTACTCTTGAATAACGAAAATAATCGTTACATTACAATTACATTTGTAAAGTAATGCAGTACTTTGCCATTACTTTCGGTTAAAATGTTTTTTTACATTGAAAACTGTTCCAATTTTCCAAATTTTTAATTATACGATAAGTAAAGTAAGTCTACTTACACGAGCTGCTATGAAAAGGATAGTAGATTAATTACAAATCAATTTTTAACGTCAAATGATTACTTCACACTTTACATACTCGAAGCCATTTCACAACACCCTTTAGTCGATCTAAGGCAGCGAAGTTCCAAAGCACATGTTCTTCCCCTTCCCCTTTCTTTGCAGGTTTTCTACTTTTTCTCTAAGAAACCAAAGTAATTGTAATTGTAATGTTATTTGGCCTTTTTAAATTCACTAGTAAGTTACATTACAATTTTAGATAGAGTAAAATGTAATGAGTACATTACATTACATTTCTACAGAGCGAAAAATGTAACGAATACATTACAATTACTTTAAGGAAAGTAATTGGCATTACAAATTACCATTACGTGTAATAATTACACAACACTGATTGGTACACAGATATGTATGTAGCCGAAAAATTCTCTTCTCTCTTTTCAAGAATCAAAGACTTTAGCTGCCTTACGATAGACCTACGAAATAGGTAACAGGACGAAATGCACGACTGTCTGCTAGCTGAGCAACGCTTAGCTGCTTGCACGAATAAATTTCACAGTCGAATACTTGCATTGCGGTCTATTAATTATCGAACAGACTGCACGCAACTCCGCACGCCCCTTGTCCCAGATTTGTCTTGACTGTAAAAGGTCTATTTCGACAGTCCTTTAATTAATATTTCATTCCGAGCAAAAAAAACGCAACAAAAAGCATGAGAAATTGTATTTTTCTGTACAATGCATGCGCTTTTTCCTTTTCGATGCATTCAGTTCATTTAATATCGCAAACGGTATTAACTGACTAATACCAGGAAATTGAATGCAGATATTCATTATATTCCCATCCGCCGAGCGATCACGATATTCTCGGTATTCCTAATGCTACACGTACTATTTTTTAACTCTAATTCTCGAACAGAGGCAGTATAACATTCGGTGTTAGACATTGATGCACAATGCATATTGACACCAATACAGGAGAAAAGGAGCATGCTTATGCGGCATATTCCAAAGCAGGGTACCGGGTTTTGCTAGTGGAGAACAGGCATTGCTTGTAAGCTTGTTACGCTTCTAATGTCACTAGGTAACCGCTGGCTTATAAGATCAACAAAGTGTATAGTAATGAGCAAAAAAACTACTTGCCAATTTCACAGCGGTCTAGGTAAGCCTTTCGTGGCTGCTTTACATTCATTAAGGAGCGACAAGGCTTCACCAATCGGTTACAAAGTGAAAGGTCGACCGCGAATTTTCAAAGCGTTCGCCTTGTGAGAAAAATGTACCCCTGATATATCTAAATTGATTAAATGAACAACACTTTTCCTTATGGAAATTAACTATATATTAAAACGGCCACCTCAAGCCAGTGAATTGCGAAAAAGGCTTAATAGTCCGGTCTACCTTTACAAGAATTGCAAAATCTAAACGTGAGCCCAACAACTGTTAATATATGGCTACAGCGTCAACTAAATGAAGGAAGTATGCGTTATCAAAACTTCAACGTCTTTAATTGTGTTATTTATACATTATTGAAATAACAGATGGTTTTGAAATTCGCGGCCTACCTTTTTCTTGCCCAGCGATTGGTAGAAGCTTCAAGTCCCTTCACTCCTTAATGAAAGTAAATCAGCCTCGAGAGGCTTAATCAGACCTCTGAGATTTGGCAAGTACAGTTTTTTTATTTATTTTTTTTGCTCATTATTGAAGAAGAAGGTTTGTTCAGGTCGCCAAGTACCATAGTGCAAGCAATTGTGGCTTCTCCACTAGTGCTGCTGCACACCTACCAGCGCAATAAGGAAGCCTGCTTTGGAATATGCCCTATTGTTCTAGTTTTCTAATACATCTTAGACATAAAAGAGCGGAATCCATTTGGTTCTGAAGAGTCTATAAAATCAAGCTGTTACCACAACCGTCCCACTTAACACACAGCCTTCGTAATAATTCATGATTCGTTTCAAAAATTATAAGCTTGGAAAAGAGGTATGTTTCTTGTCAAGCCTACTTACCGCGATCATAAGGGCTTCCATCTAATTACTCCTCACTACATAAGCATAAAAAATAACATGTTTGTTTGAGACCGTTCATGCTATCATGGTAGAGTAGGATCATTTTCTGCTACCGTAGCCTTACAAAAGACGCTATTTCTCACAAGACAATCCAGAGATTGCCTCTTGGGTGTTGTCGATTGTAACGCGATAGATCCGATCGTCGAGAGGTCGTCTTTCATGAGACGGCAAGTAAACACTTCAGATTTTGCTTGTACGAACTCTAGTTATCTATGGTAGCCCAAGGCTCCTTCTGCCAACAAAACACTTTTAATAGAAAAAACAATACAAAAATATCCGGAGGGGGGGTGCGGGTACGGCAGTCGTAAAAGACTTTCTGGAGTACTTCATCAATTCAATATTAGAGACCACTCTCCTTCGAAGTTTCTACCCTTCTTTTCGTGGAATTACTACCTGGACCTGCTGAGTGAAAGCGTACGAATAAGCTAGCTAGCGTTCGCAAGTCTTTCCAAAATGCTTAGGGAAGTAACCCCTAAACTAAAAATAAAAACAAGAGACTAATAATAAACCATAATACAAATGTTGGTACAAAAATACCAATCTGTATCATAAGGAAAGTAATAAAAACATACAAACACTAAACAGTAAGCACGATAAAAAGGAAATAATATATAACTAAAAAAATCTAAATAATAAAAATGAAAACAAACTCTATAGAACGTGATTAAAGGGAATACAATACTAAGATGGCTAATATAACAAGCAAAATGCACGGTGCAGGAAAAGCCCTCCTTAACGTTCTTTGGAACCAGGTCTTACGCCAGCTAAAGCGAATTTGCTGGTAATTACGCACAAACATAAATAATTGAATGTATAGGTTACAAATCATATTTTCTTTAAAAAAGAAGAAAAAAAGTAGCTCTGTTTAAAACACCTATGCTGCTTTATATCTTGCTTTCTAGCGCAACTATTGTGTTTTCTTTTGATTTTTATACACACAGTAATCCTCCTATTTATTAGGTTTCAGTTTCGCCATTTTTTTTTCGCTAGTTACGCGGTCGGAAAAAAATAAACTTTCAACCACCCAAGTTCTCTACTGAAAAGCAATTTTAATGTTCATCTACAAATTCGAAGAGGAAAGTAGCGAATCATGTCAAAAATACTACAGGAGTTGCGAGTTAATTCTTTCGTTGATTTCCGATGTCACCATAGTTTACACAGACAGATAGTGTGGTTAGAGTTATGAAGTTTGTAAGATTTTCTATCTGCGTACATGAATAATAGTTGCTTAGTTTTTATTCATTAGTAAGTAGGTTCGCACATAACGTCGGTTGCATAGTTGTTCATATATTATAAGCTTCCACTGGTATTAACAAAATTCACAAAATAACTGTTTTTATTATCAAAAACCTCCTACATATACGACTATAGGAAGATAATATAAATAAAGAATACTTTGTGCAGATAAAACAGAAAACGCGAATTAACTTGTTGAATACTTAACACGTTCATAGCTTACGCATCCATGGCTCGTTAAACGCGGTTTCCGTTTACGCTGATCTTTCACAAAATCAATTAACCATGCACATTGGAGTAACTCTGTTGTACTTTTCCTCAATTTTGGTAGCGGAAGGTAAATTCAGATGATAAAATTGAAAACGTGAATGAAGATCAGATAATTACATACGTACTAGTCGTCTTACGGCGAAGCGAATTACACGCAAGGTTTACACGTCCTGTCACCAAATGTACGATGATATGATGAAAATTTCGTGAACACAACTCTTCTTTACCAAATGTCGAGCCACGTACGGGTATGAACCAGCATCTTGAACGTTGACCCATCGTCGTCGATTTGTAGTTGGAATTTCTCCGTAGGTGGTCTGTTTACTGTCATTTCTTGTTTGACGCGACACACAGGAAGATAAACTTATGCGACGTGTAATAATTTCACACCTGCTGCCTGCATGTCACCTGCAAAGTTACAGGATCCATTTTTAGTATAAAAGCCACGCTGAAAATGAGCAAAAGCATCACTCCAGCCAGTTCTTTCGAGTACTGGAGTCGAGCAGCGAAGTCTATCCCTAATCTTCTATTGCTTTCGAAGTGCACAAAAGATCTCTCACTAGCGCACAACGAACAAAGACTAAAAAAAATATAACTAAAAACATGCATTTTTTGAAAGTCTGCTTTTTCGCAGCTGGTTTTGTTGGCGCACTACAAGCCACATCGGATCCATTGTCATTTCAAAATGACGTGCAACATGACAATGTGGAGCTAGGAAATCTAATTGACGTACCTCTCGGAAATCCTGAGCCAGTAAATTATTTTCTTTATCTAAGGCGATGTAAAAATACTCTTAGGTGACTTCTTTGTCGACTCTCAAGAAAAAAATCTAGTCATTTTGTTTATTCTAGAACGAAATCGTCCTCATTATACTAATTTGTTAATAATTTAAGGAAAACGATGTGCCAGGTGAGCCCTTTTCACCACAAGATTTCAAGATGGCGATGCTTGTCTGTAAGTATTTCATTTTGACCTAAAATACAATTCGTATTCCACACTATAGCTAGTATCACTCACCCTACTCCGTATAAGCTAATAATCTTGTCGTGGGGAGAGTATGAATATTTATCCAACATTTTAGCTTTGATAGCTTTAGACTTTATGTATATGATATGCCATTCAAACCTGTTTCTGACAGCCACCGATGCTCCTCCGCGTGATCATCTGGCGGGAAATCCCCTAGAACTGGCTGGATTGTTCGAAGGAGACATTGCCGGCGTTCATGACGACGGAAGCGATCCCACTGACTGGGTAATACCTCTTTCGTAAACCTTCCTTGACATTATCTATAATCTGTTGCTGTTTATTCCCCAAGACCAAGAACGCTATTCGGGACAAAACACTCAAATGGCCCCGTGGAGAAATCCCTTACGTTATCCAAGCTTCTTTCCGTAAGTATAGCTCTTGCCTTGGTATCTATCAAAATTGTCTTCACCAAGTTCTCATAATTTTCAATATGTTAACTTGAACCTAAGGAATAAAAATGTGACGGGGTTTTACAAGCTTGATCGTTGACAGCGTTCAATTAGACTTGTCATACAACTAGTTTATTCGCCTCTCATTATGCCGCATACAGAAGGGCTTTGCACGTCACAATGAACTTAATTGCCCTTTGGCTTGTTTCTATGTCAACGTGTCACCGCTTCAAATTTCTGAAATGTTCTAACGTATTTATTTTCTCTCCACCTTTAGCCCAAAACGAGCGCTACACGATCGCTCGAGCGTTCCTTGAGTACCATAACAACACATGTATCCGTTTCGTACCGCGTACAAACCAACGTGATTACATCTACATCCAAAAGGGTGCCGGGTAAGTTCTTGCTCACTCGTTGATAAACGAAGCCTGACAACGCAGCCTGAGGAGAGTTCTGCACACAGTGACTCGTCTTCCTTCATTCATTTATTCTGGACTATTCATTCATTGTTGCAGATGTAGTAGCAACGTCGGCCGAACGGGCGGCTCGCAACCGGTAACGCTCGGCAATGGCTGCGTCTACGTGGGAATCGTTATTCACGAGCTCATGCACGCGACTGGCTTTTGGCACGAACAGAGTCGAACGGACCGTGATGATTACATTTCGATTATTAAGGAGAATATCATCAGCGGTACGTAGACGCAATACAGTTAACAAGTCTCATTCCAGACATAGCCTGAAGTCATCCAATTACCTGTAGATATGGTGTACAACTTCAATAAGTACAGCTTGAGCCAGATTCAGTACCTCGGTGCACCTTACGACACTGGTAATATTGTTGTGCTGAGAATTTCTGAAGACGCAATATTAGCCCCATAAACACATAATTCACATTCCTTTCCCCGTCTCCGTAGGTTCTGTAATGCACTACGACGCATACGCTTTCGCCAAAGACAGATACCATCCCACTATTGTTCCCAAACAACGTGGAGCGGTGCTGGGGCAACGTGAAGGCTTCAGTCAGGTAATGACGGGAGTTAGAGAAAAACCGCGAATCGCGAAGCAATTACTGTTGGTTCGCAATCGTTCTCGCAAGTATGCGGACAGTACCAAGTGCATTTGACAAAGTTTATTAGTTGAAGTTTTTAGCAACAGATAAAAACGCATACACATTGCAACTCTCCTAGCAAAGGGGGTAAAACACCTTTACGGGAAACTATAAAATGGGAACGAGACAAGAATAGGAGTATTAATTATTTTTATTCTTCTCAGTGGGATATAATTAAAATCAACCGCTTGTATGGCTGCGAAAGTAATGGCCGCACCAATACCGTTGTGACAACACCGGCTCCTGTAGTTTCGACTGCTCTGCCAGGTAACGATGGAATGAAGAGAATATAACAAGCTGTTTTTCTTCCTCTCCACTTTTAAGCTGGCTGGTTAACTTTAGTTTTCAAATTCTAAAGCTAGAAGATGGGAAAATGCATTGCTTGCATTCAGGTATTTTAAGAAAATATTTTGTATTGAGAAATGCTTAAAAAAAAGAATTCCGAGTATTTCTGTGTGTAACTGTAGAAGTTCTAGCTTTTATACTGCTCATAAAAAAGGCGCAGGTTTAAAATTGTAAACTTGCTTCGCTTAAGCGAAGTAACCTTATCACTGTAGCCTCGTTGTTAGAATGCAAAACTCAAGCATAAGCTGCGTACTATAAAAGCCATATTTAAGCCTAATAACTACAGACTGTTTGAACTTATGTACACCGAAGCTGAGAAAATTACGCAAAATCGGAATTTCCACGCGCTTAAATTTTGTAATGTCTCCGTAGGACAATGCACGGATAGCAGCAAGCTCTGTGTTGTATGGGCTAGTTCTGGTGAATGTAGTCGCAATTCCGTGTGGATGAATGTGAATTGCCGTAAATCTTGCAACCAATGCGGTACAGTTTGACGATTATGCAAATCACTTCTTCGCTATAAACGAGATCTCCCTTGCTGTAGGCGTAACCTGCGCCAATCAGAACACGTACTGTGAACAATGGGCCAAGTCGGGCGAGTGTACTGGCAACAAGGAGTACATGAATATCTATTGTCCGAAGGCCTGTGGGGTCTGCAGAATCAGCGCCAGTAAATTGCACATTCAATATTTTTACCTTAAAATTGTCGTTCCACACAAATCACGCACCATGCCCCCGTTATCCCTACGCTTCACTGCTAATGTATTTATGGTTCTTTTACTCTTCTAAATTTCTAGACACCAACGGTGCTACGTGCGAAGACGGTAACGGGTATTGCGCAGCATGGGCAGCTCGAGGTCAATGTCAAGTGAACCCCGATTACATGATGCTCACTTGCAAGAAGTCGTGCGGTGCCTGCTAAGGACGACATTTAAACGGCGAACCCACTTTATTGCTCATCGAACAAAACCTCAACAACGATCTCCAATTTTTAACATGTTTAACTAAGTGTTTGTCATAGCACTTTTTTGTCAGGTGAAGGTTGTTCTCTTTCATTCTGTAGTAACTCTTTATGTGAACAAGATCTCTTATTCATGTTTAACCCGAACTGCAGAATTAAAAGGGTTTGAAATAAACTTGTGCGTTTAAACAAATTATTCTACTCACTTCTTTGGGGAAAAAAATAAAATCCAACAGAATGTTCGAGCAAACTTTGTCTACGAACTTGAATCCTAGCTGACAACCGAATGGATTCGTTAAAGCTTAGCTGTTATGTTGTTGTGCAATTTGGCGTCCTGTGATTTGCACATGTTTCAAAACAAAAATTGTTAAGAGCTTTCACGTTACCAAGGTTTCTGGAGGTATTACTTATGTTATGTACTTTTCTGGTAAGGACCATTACAGGTATTCGCGAATGTTCTCGGTGAACCTAACGCAAAAAGTGTGTTTCATAGGAAGCTTCTCACATCCCAGGTGTGCTACCCCGGAAGAAAATAACGCAATGTTCTGGCACTGCGAAACCGCTCCCTCGTTTCCAAGAATTCACTTTTCTGAAAAACAACCCGTTTTTTTAATCCAACATCGTAGGACGGGTATGAAGTAGCGGTGAAACGGAGAATATATAATTTATATAACGGGTAATGAAACCCTCCTAATAATCACATAAAGCACTCTCTCTGATTCAGTTTACATGTCACCTAATCTATGCAAATTTACCAACAAGGCGAAGGTTAGAACCCTAAAGGCTTCATTTTTGAAAGCTATGACCAGTAAACTGATTACTCTACGGGAACTCAAGTTGCTGTACAAAATTCAAAACAAAATGGAACACTGCACCAAACGAATTTAGAATTTTTTAAAAGAAGAGGTGCTTCTTTCCTGAAATAAATATTTCATACGAGAGGGAACGAAAGGAAACAACTTTAGAAATTGGGATTTATTTGGACTGTTGGAATTTCTTCGTGAATTTCTAGGATCTGCAGAGGAACTTTTGTATGTATATATGTATGTATGTATGTATGGGAACTTGTTTGCGCAGTAATGTATTTTGCTTTACAAACATGGTGTGCCTTCCAGAATAGGCATAAATTATGCACTGTAGTTCTCAAATTTGGAATACGTATTATACTTCATGATAAACTTGCAATCTCTATAAGAAAATTAACCAGCGTAAGCTTCGTCATTATTGGACCCGCTTTTGTTTCCGTTTCTGTTTATGGTATTCTTATTTTACGTACAACACTTTTGTTTCATTCGTGTTGCACATTCTTTTTAGGCTTTTTATGTATCATGTAAAATTAATTTGGGCAAGTAATGAGATTTGAACAATTAGTTCTACAACTTTTGTTATATTTTGGAACTCATTTTCTATTATTTTCGGGCACTATGATAAACACAACAATGAGAGGAATCATTTTTGTAAGAAAAACAGCAACATCAGTATGTAGAGGCTTCTCTTGTACAATTTTACACAAGGGCTGGTCAAATATTTCACAAATTGGCCAAACTGGGCAAAAAAATTACAGCGTTCGTTCTGAAACGTGAACAATAATCCCTCACTTATGAAAAATTTCAGCTCGTACAGCGTATTTACACAAATAGGATCTCCCCTAGGGTGAGTTCGGTTGTAACGAAGTTTCTCGGTAGCTTTAAATGTTCTGCTAATAAGTCGAAGTGCTTATCTATATAGTCGTTGCAAAGGTGGTACCTAGGAAACTTTTATTGGCGAACCATCCTTTAGCATTCTCATCGTTTTCATCGTTCTTTTGGCTGTTATTTCTTTTTGTTGCGGGCATGGGGGTTTCTTAAATTGCACATGAAAACCTAAAAAGCAAGCTTAGAATCTGTGGCGACTAAATCTGGAAGAACGCATTTCTACTCGCGAAGGATAAGCGCAAACACCTCATAAGCTTTCCCTACACTCTTCCCTTTTCCTTAGAACAGTGAATATAGCGTGTATGGCTTTGTCACCTTCAATAGCGAAAACCGCTAGAGACTTTGTTGCCTCTTTTTAATACAGTTTCCTAGCATTCTTTTGCAAGACATGAAAGGCCATGAGAAATTGTGACCGATCTCTTAGATCGAGGATGAATTGAACATAAAAACGGACAAAGCGTCATCTTTTTCTTGGGACATTTTTAAAAGAAACCAAATTGTTAGCGGTGCTCCACGTGTGAATAAAAGGGAGGTCTGGAATTGAATGAAAAGTCAATTTCTTATTCTATTCTGTCCAAGCTGTATAGAGGAAAAATGGAACGTTATTTAGGGGCAAAAAAATATAAGGGCTTTGAGAGCGACAGTAGGGGAAAAAAGATATCATCAAAGCGAAGATTGTACTGATAAGTACATTTTTATACATAAGCTAGACCTACACATATGTGTTTTTTCCCATATCTGATTTCTCACTCAAACTATCTGCCAGCAATTTAAAGTTCCCTTTTCTCCTTGGTTTCATAAGAATGAACCTTGACATGTGTCTTGGCTCCGGCCATTAACTTTTAATACTGAAGATTCAAGTTGAAATTTAACACAAAGTTGTAAATGACGGTGTGAGAGTGACCGGTAAAAGTATATTGACGAAAATTAAAGTAACCTATTGTCATGATTTCTTGCCACTGCACCCGAAAGTTCTAATCTAACACAACGCAGTATCTAACAAGGAAGCAGGTGTAGCCGACGACTATGTCAAGCAACAGAAGCTCAGCTCTGCTGGATGTATTTTTTTATTTTATTTTTCAAAGGACCCATTTTCCAAGACCTAGGGCGAAACACTATCGAGAAGAAACACATAGATATTATTTGCAGCTGACTTGATTTTTTTAATACATAACAGGAAACCTTTTAGCTAAGTGAAGCTCCAGAATGGACTTCTTTCTTATTTAAATCTCACTGCACTGGGACACGTTAGGCTGAGTAAAATTATTTTTTTCTCTGTGGAAATGTTCTTTTATGTATTAAAGTCTTGTTCGTATGAGCCTAGGAAAACATTAAAAATTTGCACAAGGAAATAAAGAAAAATAAACAAACTTAAAAATTTCTTACAAAATTTAAAAAAAGGAATAATGCATTCACCATCCAAACCCTAAAAGCAACGGTATAAATCCTTTCAGCTTACTAGCCCAAACGTCCATTATTCGCATTAAAGAATAATCTGGACCATATCACTACAACTACTGCATAATTGCCATTTGTACAGTATTGCCATCCTCTAATCATTACAGG